>OZ034967.1:56810664-56890664 GCA_964030785.1 Siderastrea siderea
AGAAAGGGAGCAATGACGGGATAGATTTCGTTGACGACTGTATGAGCATAACATGGCTCGACAACTGTGAAACGGGAGACAAATACACCTTTAAAGAGTCATATTCAGATTGTCGAAATTCGCCGTATTCAGTTATTGACCGCGTCGAAGTTGTAGTCAATGAGGGTCTGCCAAATGAAAAACTGTACATAATTTCGCAGCAAGAAGTTTTAAGAATTGAGCGGATACTCAAAGGAGGCGTAGACAGTGACATTGACTCCGAGGAAGGGGCTTCAGATGCCTCAGTCGACGAACAGCCGGGAGGACCATCCAGGGTTTCTTGTCGTACACGAACAGGGAGAACAGCAACCCGTATTAGATTACGGTGATGTCGAACTTTTTTGAAAAATCACAAAGCTGATCTAACAGCTACAGCTGAAAATAGATAACGCATAAAGCGGTGCTCAATGTAAAATGTGTCATGATATAGGAATGATACTCAGATTGGTAACAGAATGCTACTTTTAAATTATGTAGCGGTTGACGTACTTGTGGGCACTTGTACCGTTCCTGTTATTCCTGAAGGCAAACACTACATTTATCTTTTATCCGTTGTTCACTTATTGGTTTAGAAGTAACTCTTGATAGACAAGTCGTTATGGTTACGTACAGTTGTTGTCTTTGTACATGCTTCAAAAGACTATGTTTCGCTTAAAGCGGGTGTGATATTATGTATTTCTGTTAGGTGCACTAATTTCGACTTGATTGCACGAGTGATGATGTTAAGGAGATAAACGCGTTTTCGAACAAGTTTGTACAATGGCCTACAAAAGAACTTGTTATAAACATCGTGCAACACTTCATTGTTTTCCAGATTATATAGACTCATTGGTTGGACCGCATTGTCGTCATTGTTTGTTTAATAAAGCTTTTCACTGAAACATGTTGCTTGGCTTATTTTTTTGGGGGTACTATTCTGCTAGTCAGCAAATAAAGAAGCCACATGCGTCTTACACTTTAATCAAGGCCATTGAAGGTGTAACTAGAGGGCACCATTAAAAAAGCATGTAATAAGTGATGAACTAACACCTTCCAGAAGGATAGCAGCAGAACAATGTCCAGTGTCCTGTGCACAACTTGTGAATTGGAATAGAATATTTGACCGCTCTCGTTTTGTGGGTCTGAAAATTGTATACCTGGGAACATCAACCTATTTAAAGGAATAATGAATATTGATCTCAAAATAGGCAAGGAATAATGAATACTTGTGAAAAATGGGCGGGGAATAATGAATATTTAAAGTGAAAATATTCCGCTTCAACCCCCGAGACAGTTTTTAGCCTGTGAACAGACATTGCACCCAGGGGGCCTCAACACTGAGTTCTGCCTTTCATTTAACACTCTCAAAGTCAACACGCCAAACTGAACTTCGCACATTTTCTTTTTCTTTTGTTCTTTTATGGTATGGTATGCTTTTCTTTTTATACATTAGGTAAACTTGCAAAATCATACATGTATGTCATCAGTACAAGCTGAAGGATTAAAAATATTAATGGTAATAGATAACTAAATAAGTGGAAATTAAATACAAAAATAAATAGAAAAAGCATAGATAAAATAGAGCAAAAATACAACGAATAAGTGTAGTTTGAAATGGTGGTCTTAAATTAACAGAATCAATCGATAAAATTCAGATTGTCTATAAGTAGGCTATTCCAGTCAATGACAGTTCTTGGCCAGAAGCTATACTTATAAGTGTCACAGGATGTCTAGAGCGGAATAAATTTTAATGGAAGAGCTGATCTACTTTTCAAAGAAGACTGATGATGTACACTGATAGCTTGGGATATTTATAGCTGCCTGGCCCCAGTTGTTCAAACGTTGGATAGTGCTATCCACCGGATAAACCACTATCCAGTAGTTAAGTGTTAGGGAAACCAATTGGGTTATCCACTGGATAGTGATTTATCCGGTGGATAGCGCTATCCAACTTTTGAACAACTGGGGACTGGTTGTTAAGACCCTTATACATAAGTGTAAGTCTAGCTACTTGTCTCCTTTTCTCCAGTGTTGACCAATTCAGCTGCTTAAGGGCATTAGTCGCGCAGCCTTCTCTGGCTTCTCTTGCATACGTTCCTGTTACAAAGCGCGCTGCTCTTCGTTGAACCCGTTCAAGCCAGTTCTTTTGGTATGCTCTATACGGATCCCATACCGTGCTGCCATATTCCAACATCGGTCTCTCTATGGCAAATTTCAGCCCGGTTAGCAAGGCTGAGATTTCAGCTCGGCTTTCTGAACAAATCTTTTTAAAAAGACGTTTGCGGTTACATGAAGAGAGTTCCAGCCTCAGCATTCAAATTTCAGGCCGGGCTGAAATATGAACTTGGGCATTCACCCGTCTTTAGTTGTGCACGAAAAAAGCATGTAAGGGGCCGATTACATGAGCCGGGCTGGCTTAGACTGCGAGTAGTCTCTAATTTTGGCGATTGTGATTGTGGGGCAGGCAAAATACACACGCGCGCGCGCGAAAGCTCGAGGAGACGCGACGCGAAGGGAGCTCCGAAAATCTAATTTTCGGCGCTCCCTTCGCTTCGCGTCTCCTCGAAATTTCGCGCGCGCGTGTGTATTTTGCATACCCCACAATCACAATCGCCAAAATTAGAGACTACTCGCAGTCTAGGCTGGCTCGGTAGCAGGGCTGGCTAGGTTTACCGAGATGACTGCTCAGCCCGGTATTACATGAGGTAGGCCAGCCCGCCTGCGGCTAAATTTAGAAGCTGTCGTGTGAAAAGATGGCTACATCAAAGTACATGAATCGAGTGCTCTTACTTTCTCTAATCCATTATTTTGGTGTATTATTTTCAGTTTTACGTAGCTTTATGGTCTGTTAAACCATTATGTATTATATAGAAAGAGAAATATCGATCTTCTGGTGAGCCATTTTGCTTTGAAACGAAACAGTTAGGGGCCGATTACATGAGCCGGGCTGGCCCGGCTAGCGTCGAGGTTAGCAGGGCTGGCTCGGTGTACCGAGATGACTGCTCAGCCCGGTATTACATGAGGCGAGCCAGCCCGCCTGCGGCTAAATTTAGAAGCTGTCGTGTGAAAAGATGGCCACATCAAAGAGCATGAACCAAGTGTTTTTATTTTCGCCAATTCATTATTTAGGCGTATTATTTTCAGTTTTACGTAGCTTTACGGTCTGATAAACCATTATGTGTTATATAGAAAGAGAAATATCGATCTTCTGGTGAGCCGTTCTGAAGCGAAATTTAGTGACGAGAAAGTGTTGTCCCGGCTAGCCGGGCTGGCCCGGCAATCGCGATTACGTGGTAAATTTTCAGCCCGGTGAGCCGGGATCCCGGCATCGCGATACCGGGATCCCAGCTAGCCGGGCTGAGATTTTTCCATGTAATCGCAAAGTTGATTTTTAGTGTGTTTCACAGCCGTGCCGAGATCCCGGCAAACCGAGCCAGCCCGGTTAACCGGGCCAGCCCGCCTCATGTAATCGGCCCCTTAGTGACGGGAAAGTGTTGGCCCAGCTAGCCGGGCTGGCCCGGCAATCGCGATTACATGGTAAATTTTCAGCCCAGCTAACCGGGATCCCAGCTTGCCGGGCTGAGTTTTTTCCATGTAATCGCGAAGTTGATTTTTACTGTGTTTCACGGACGTGCCAAGATCCCGGCAAACCAAACCAGCCCGCCTCATGTAATCGGCCCCTAAAACGCTTTCCTGCAAATTTAAACATTGCACCAGGGGCCGAATTGGCGGATTACATGGCAAATTTCAGCCAGGTTAGCCGGGCTGAAATTTCAGCTCGGCTTCCTGAACAAATCTTTTTAACAAGACGTTTGCGATTACGTGAAGAGAGTTTCAGCCCGGGATGAAATTTCCAGCCCGGTTTCCAGCCTGGCTGATGATTGAAAGCATCCTCTTCTTTACCACTCACTCCTATCTGGTTTCCCGGGGAGGGGGTACTCCCAAATATAACCTAAATAGGTATGTGTCGCTGTGAAGGGTATGGTTTTCAAGCAGTTTGGTCTGTCTGGTCTACACTTTCACTGAAGAACAGGCAGCCCAAGCTCAAGATAAGAAACAAACGCCGCGAACTTGACTCTAGCGTATCGGCTTATAAGCTGGTGTTGTGTTACAACGGTTTGGATTATAAAGGTTTGTATGGGAAGACAACGGATTTGTTTTAAATAATGGAAATTATTGTTGTTTGACAGTAAAGTTAACTAATCCCGTTGGCTTGTTATTTTCCTTGTCATTTGCTAGCTTCTCAGGCCGATTTGAAGCTATTTACGCCGATACGCTAGAGTCACGTTCGTGGCGTTTGTCTACCCGTGCCAGGCTCAGTTTTGTTACCCAGCGTGCTGTTCCAAAGTTCAGTGTGTCCATGGCGTTCTGGCCGAACATCTTTCGAAAGTTCAGCAGCGCAGTTGACTCGAAAGAAAAGCTTTGTAGCGAACGCAATCGGGCCGCAATCGATCCGGGATTTCGCTGAGAGGAAAGCTTAACATCTCTACTTTGCTTCTTTGGGGGCGCTGGAACAGCAGGGCAAATTTCAGTGGGTTTTTGGGCTTCGAGCGGCGGCATCCCGGAAAGGGCAGAGATCTCATGGATATACCCACCACGATTCCCCAAACTAGCTAAGGAACGATATTAAAATTAAAACAAACGTTAAGTCCATTCATTGGCCACCTAGACTGCGAGTAGTCTCTAATTTTGGCGATGGCGATTGTGGGGCGGGCAAAATACACGCGCGCGCGCGAAAATTTGCAATCACAATCGCCAAAATTAGAGACTACTCGCAGTCTATTGGCCACCATGCGCCTATCGTAGGCCTCATTTGCCTTCAGAGGCATACACCTTCTCTACCTCACTTCATCAACTTTCATAATTCTTCATATACATTTATTTCCCTTCATTTTGCATTCATCTTCCGTCATTTCCCTTCACCTGTCTTCAACCACTATCACCATCACCTGCCTTCAATTAGCCATCTGCCCTCATTTTCGTTCATCTCCCTTCATCTTCCTTCATTTCCCTTCATCCTGCCCCATCTACCCTCATCTTTTTAACCTATTTCATCTCCCTTCATCGACCCTCGTCTGCCTTCATCTGCCCTCATTTTCCCTCATCTGGCTTCATCTGCCTTCACTGCATTCATCTGCCTACATTTGCCTTCATCTCCCTTCATCTGTCTTCATTTCCCTTCATCTGCCCTCATTTTCCCTCACCTAGCTTCATCTGGCTTCACCTCCATTCATCTGCCTACATTTGCCTTCATCTCGCTTCATCTGTCTTCATTTGCCTTCATCTGCCCTCACTTCCTTCATTTGCCTTCATTTGCCTTCATCTGCCCTCACTTCCTTCATTTGCCTTCATTTGCTTTCATTTGCCTTCACTTATCTCCTCCATCTCCCTCATTTGCCTTCATCTGCTTTCATTTCTGTTCATTTCCCTTCATTTTTCATCTGCCCTGATTTGCCTTCATCTGCTTTCATCTGCCTTCATCTAGCTTCACCTGCCTTCACCTGCATTCATCTGACCTCACTTCCTCCATCTGCTTTCATCTGCTTTCCTTTTTCCTTCATCTGACCTCATTTCCTTCAACTATTCTCATTTATTCATAAGGCACGAAAACGCTTTAAGCATTCCTGTTTATCTAGCTTAATTCCCTTGGCGCATTCTACCCCCTCTCAGGCTACTCCCTCGGGGTTAATTTTTTGCTATTTAAGCGTTCTCTCGTTTCAAACTCGTCCTCTCATTTCCACGCGGGCTCTTTTAGTGACGAGAATTGGTTTACTTTCTACCCATCGCCGATGTCGCTGAAGCTTCGTATTTCCAGAATGGCTCAAGCTCCTGATGCTCCTCAGCAAGAACAAATTCAAGCATTGGCTGCTCCTCAAGAGGCTGGGCAACCTGCAGAACCTGCCGGTCAGCCCGCGGCGCAAGAACCTGAGGTATTTATTTTCTCCATTCTTTTTGCTTTCTTGTTTTGCCGTAGGTTGTTGCCACGTGGGTCTAACTTTGTTGGTTTCTGTGGAACGTCAGTTTCTCCATGTTTACGTTAGCCCATTCGGCTTGTGAAACGTAAATGAGTGATTCTTTTAGTGTTTTGTTTTACGTTGGCGCTTGTCGCTTGAGCAACGTATAGCCGGAATGTCAACTGTTTTACGTTAACCTTTGTGGCTTGTGAAACGTAGATTTGCTTTGTTGTTATAGTCGGTTTTACGTTGGCGTTTACCGCTTGAGCAACGTATAAGAGACCGGGGAATTTACGTTGGCCTTTTTGGCTTGCGGAACGTAAATAGGCGTTCGTTTTCGGTTTTGCATTACGTTAGCGCTTGTCGCTTGAGCAACGTACATTCTGGTACTTTAGCCTTTTTTGGCTTGTGAAACGTATTTGTGGTTTGTTTCTGTTTTATTTTATGTCGACGCTTTGCGCGTAACGTGTATGGTCGAAGTGACAATCTTTTAACGTTGGCCTTTATGGCTTTTCAAGTGTTTATCTGTAGTTGTTTTTCATTTTGTTTTACCCCATTTTAGTGTCAGTCGTTTGCGAAGTATAAAAGGTGTTATTTTGGTTCAGTTGTTTTTACTTGCCCCTGTTTTTCGCCTGTCTTTGTTGCTGCCGCTCGTTTTTAATGTTCTTTCTATTGTTTTTGTTTTTTTATTGTATTTGGTCTATTTTCGGCTTTTTAATTCAACTCCGCGGCTTAGCGCTTTGCCTTGTTTTATTGTTTTTATTCTAGTTAGCGCTGTCGGGTCTGTTTCTTTCGCGTATTTTCTCATCTATTTATTATTCGCGCATGTGATTTTTTTTCCGCGTTTGTTTTGTTATATTACTTGTGTTTATTTATCCCCTTTCCCCCTTTCTGTTTTCTCTTTACCTGCCTAGGCTGCCCTTAACGATTTTGCAGTGGTTCAGAGAGAAATCGCTGAGGTAAAGAACAAGCTCGATCAAAACTCGGTTCATAATGCCCTTCAGACTGTGAAACAGCTAATTTCCCGTCCCGCGGGCATTTTTGATGTGCATGCCGTCATTGCAGCTTAGGAGCATTTGGTTGACACGGCGAGAGAGAAAAATGATGCCCAGGCTTCCCGCTACAATTCTATCCAAGCAGACCAGGCCCCTGTCGTCGCATGCCTCTTTTCAGCCAGTACTCTTAAAGCTTCTGGGGGATAAAGAGGAGATCGCGATTGCCAAGGAGATTGAGAAGGCTTTCAAGCACAGTTCCAGTGTTCGTCCCCTTATGGGCAATCCTAGAATGCCGTATTCTAACCCCAGGGTTACCATTACATGTTACGCGTGTGGCCTCCGAGGCCACATTGCGAGAAATTGTCGAGTAAGGAAGGCCCGTAACAATTGCAACTGAACTTTGTCGAGTATTGTGGGTTTGCTGTTTTTCTATGAATTTTGTAACCTCCACAACAAAGTTTTGTTGTTTCCTTTAAGTCTGTTTTTCCTTTATTTAGTTTCATCCTCATTTCCGAGTCTTGTCCAGGGGGGTTTTCTAAACTTAACCCTTTTCCAGTCTTCGGACGGATTCCTGGCTCGACTCGGTTGTGGGGTTTTATTTCCCTCCCTTTATTTTCTATTTGTTCTCCTTTTTTCTTTCATTTTGACTAGCCTTTTGACGTGGCTTCTTCTCATAAGCCCAAGGAGTCTTGGTGTAAGTGGGAGGGAAAGCCCTACAACTGGGTCGGGCCGCTCCCCTCAGTGGATATGGTCTCTTCCGGCTCTGTGTATGCTTCACCTACGCACATCCCCTTTAGAGATAAAGAAAACTTCATTGCTTGGAACGTTCAAGCAAACTGTCATAAATGGCGGACCATTTTGCTCAACTACTCCAAGGCAGATGAAATTTTTCGCTACGTTTCATTGGGGGTGGATATCCAGGATTTTTTACGCCTTTTAAGGGAACGTTTCAGGGCCGTTCTTATGACTCGCCCATTCCGCCTCGCATCGTCTTTCCTAATGCGCGCAATTGCCAGGACCACGAGGGTTTTATTTCTAATTGCATTTTTGAAAGAGTCCGAAATGGTTCCCTTCTGGTTGTTGGCAAAGTTGGTTTTGTTGACCCGCCCCATCTCGTCATGCCCATTACGATAGAGCCCACGAAGCCACGTATGTGCCATGACGAGCGTTTTTTAAATCTTTGGATTAAGGACTGCCCGTTCACTCTGGACTATATTACCGACCTGCCTCGCTATGTCGGACTCAACCACTTCCAGTCTACAAAAGACGATAAGAACGGCTACGATCATATTCCTTTACACCCCATAAGCCACGCACCTCTTCGGAACCTGTAATTTTATTGGCTTCCTATATCACGCACCTCTATTGTTTTAAGGGCTAGGGTCATTGTTTTATTGTTTGTTCTTTTGTCTTCTCAGCCAATCCTGTTAAGCCTTCCGATAGGTGCGTACCGCCTCTTACACCCCTCCAGCTGCACCTTTTTCGGTTTACAATGGAAAGGTTATTATTTTACTTACACCACCATTCCCTTCAGGTGGAAGGTCAGTGCGTACATATACAACACTGTTGGCATGGCGGCTACAAGCTACATAAGGTCTTTAGGAGTTCCTTGCTCTCAATATATCGATGACAGGCATCTTGGCCAGCTTCGCCCTCGTTCTAAGTCCCATGTAAACTTTTCGAACTTTCAGCTTGCAGAAATGGGGACTTTTATCGCGTGTTCTGTTCTCCTGGAGTTAGGCTATTTTCTTAGCATTGTTAAGAGCGTTTTCATTCCGCGCATCAAAGTAAAATTCCTGGGGCACATCTGTCAATCCGACACACAGGCTTTTACGCTACCAAGGGATAAAGTTTTAAAGTTCGCTACTCTTCGTGATTCCATTCTGGAGAGTAAGACTGTGTCCCTCAAGAAGCTGCAGAAGTTCGCCGGGAGGACAACTTCCTTTTCCCTTTCCGTTCCAGCTGCGAAGCTCTTTACCAATTGTGTTTACCAGGCCATATCGGCAGCCTCCAAAACTCCAAGGGCTATCGCTGTTTCTTCGACTTTGAAGCAAGAACTCTTGCATTGGCGTTTTCTTGATGATTGGAATGGCTATCTCCCTTGGAAAGATGAAAAGCACGTCTCGATCACTCTTTTCTGTGATGCGTCCGATGCTGGCTGGGGCGGAGTGCTTAAAGTCCCAGAGAAAGAAGAGAAAACACTGCGTGGATATTGGGATGACGATACCCGGCAACTCCCTATAGCCGTCAGGGAGGCGCGCGCTCTACTTCACACCTTGGAAAGTGTTGGGGAAATTATCGCTAATTCCAGAGTGGATTGCTTTATCGATAATAAAGTTGTGGTTTCATGTTGGGAACGCCAGCTCTCCCAGATGCCAGCCCTGTCTTCCGTTATGAAGGACATCTTTTCCCTAACTTTGAAATTCAACCTGGCGCTGAAAACCTTTTTTGTTCCTTCTAGAGAGAATCCCGCTGATTTTCCGTCCCGTTCCCTGTCTGATGCAGATTGCAAGCTTAGCCCAGTCGCCTGGAAACTAGTGGATCAGGCTTTTGGCCCTCATTCGCTGGACTTGATGGCCTTGTCCTCCAATGTTCAGTGTGATTCTAAGGGTAAACCTCTCCGTTTTTTCTCCCCGTTTCCTAATCCGGGCTCATCTGGTACAAATCTTTTCGCCCAAGTGCTTGATCCCTCCGAAAACGCATATGTTTTTCCCCCCTTTGTTCTGGTAGGGCCTTTGCTCAATTTTTTATCCTCACAGCCATGCCCCATTACTTTGGTTGTGCCTGATCTAAGTCCCAAACGTTATTGGTGGCCCATTCTGTACCACAGGGCTTCCAGCTACTTTCAGTTGGGCTCTAAGGGTCAAAAGGATATTCTCCTTTTTCCTAACTCTAATCTATCCGGATCCTTTGCTCCGCGAGCTTTGCAGTGGGATCTTTGGGTTTTCCGGGTTTTACCTTCTGATTAAAAAGTTTTTGTTTCCTTCTTTTGTCTTGTTCTTCAGGAACTTCCCTTGGTACCGCGCCTTTGGTGCCCTGCTGTTCAGTGCCCGGAATGCTCTTATCCAAATGATCACGACTTCTCTTTTTCTCCAGCGTTGTGGATATCGGCGCCTCTTTCAATCACAACAGAGCGTTAACAGCAAAATTCAGCTTGATCTTCCCTCCATCAACAATCGCTTACAATCTATTCTAGCTCTTCGTGCCTCTAAGCCCTATGAAAAGCAGAAATCGGCCCTTCAGAAGGAGTTGGAGAATTTTCTTTTCTCTCTCCCCCTTTATCTTCAGCACCTCCTCAGGACCTTGTTCGTTTTCTTATTTATAAAGATCGGAAAGGGAAGACAAAGGTTCACAAGTCTACCTGCCCTTTGTTCGGATCACATTCCAAGGAACGGTGTCAGTGCCCAGTCCGTTTAGCGGCAGGAACTGTAGATAGTCTTATTGGGAAACTCCGTTCCATCTTCAATAATGCAGGAAGAGCAGGTCCATGGTGTGACTTCCTTGGAACAGGCAATCCCGCCTCCTATCACTCCCTTAAAGATTATCTTCGTTTCCTGTATCAAGAGCAAGCCTCGGCGCACGTTTCTCCAAAGCAGTCCGTGCCAATTTTTCTGGACAAGTTGTGGAAATTGTGTCAGCACCTCAACCATCTAGCCTATCTTTCTTGTGACACTGCTCCCCTGAATCGTTACATTTTTGCTACAGACCTAGCCTTCTTCTGCGTTGATTTTTTCTCGGGTGACAGAGCTTCTGATTTGGGGAGAACTCTCACCAAGGAGGTATTGTCTCTTCCTGACAACCAAGGTTTTATTTTTAGACAATCCGTCGGAAAAACCTTACGAGGTAAAGATTTTCATGTCTTCGCCATCAGAAAGTGCTCGAATCCTCTCATATGCCCAGTCTCGTCTTTGGATCGTTATGTTCGGCTATGCAAGCTGCTCAAAGTTGACCTTCGCGAGGGATACCTTTTTAGGGCCACTGACAAGAGTAATAAAGTTGCTGAAAAACCATTTGTCGGATCCACTGTTGCCGCTCGGCTCACTTCATATCTAACATCCCTGGGGATATCCGAAGGCGAAACCATGCACAGCTTCAGAAGCGGTTGTTCAATTACGTTGTCTATGTTAGGAGTCCCTTTGGCTGACATTGCAAGGCATGTGGGATGGAGGTCTACTCAAATGGCCCAATATTACTGTCAAACGGACAAGGTTTTGGGACTAACTAAACCAGCTGATACTCTGGCAGCTGCTGCAGCGCCTTCAAAGTACGATTGTTCTCCTGCCTTATCTTCAGGACGCGTTTTTTAGTTCCCTTAACAACCTGGACGGGTTTAAAATGGCTTTTGTGTAATCTTGTCAATAAAAATGTTTCACTTTGCCATAGCTTGGTTTTGGATTTTCTGAGGTTTGGGAGAAAGAGATTCGTTTTCGGGTAGGTTATTCCTTTTTCTTTTCCTTTCCTTTCTTACTTCCATTCAGGATGAGCAAAATTTTTCCTCCCATATCTTAATAAGCATAAGTCATAGAGTGTCTTATTGAATGAATGTGAATATATTACTTTCTCATTCATTCATAAGGCACGAAAACGCTTTAAGCATTCCTGCTTATCTAGCTTAATTCCCTTGGCGCATTCTACCCCCTCTCAGGCTACTCCCTCGGGGTTAATTTTTTGCTATTTAAGCGTTCTCTCGTTTCAAACTCGTCCTCTCATTTCCACGCGGGCTCTTAGGGTGACGCGAATTGGTTTTCCCTACCCTCCTCCCCTTCAGCGACGTCTACCATCCCTACATTTATACTCCCACTTTATGTCTTATGCAAAATTTTTTCCTCCCATATCTTAATAAGCATAAGTCATAGAGTGTCTTATTGAATGAATGTGAATATATTACTGTTTCCATCTGCTTTCATTTGCCTTTATCTGCCTTCATCTGCCCTCATTTGCCTTCATCTTCCTTTACCTGTCTTCATTTTCCTTCATCTGCCCTCATTTGCCTTCACCTACTTCATCTGCCTCCATTTGCCTTCATCTCCCTTCATCTGTCTTCATTTTCCCTTATCTGCCCTCACTTGCCTCCATCTGCATTCATCTGCATTCCTTTTTCTTTCATCTGACCTCATTTTCCTTCAACTGCTTTCAACTGCCTTCATTTCCCTTCATCTACCCTCATTTGCCCTCATCTAGTTTTATCTGCCTTCACCTTCATTCAGCTGCCTCCATTTGCCTTCATCTCCCTTTATCTGTCTTAATTTCCCTTCATCTGCCCTCACTTTTCTTCATCCGCTTTCATCTCCTTTCATTTCCCTTCATTTTTCATCATCTGCCCTCATTTACCTTCATGTGCTTTCACCTGCCTTCATTTTCCTTCATCTGCCCTCATTTGCCTTCACCTGCATTCATCTGCCTCCATTTGCCTTCATCTCCCATTACCTGCCTTCATTTTCTTTCATCTGCCCTCACTTGTCTCCATCTGCCTTCATTTGCCTTCACGTGCATTTATCTGCCTCCATTTGCCTTCATCTCCCTTCACCCATCTTCAATTCCTTTATCTGCCCTAACTTCCTTCATCTGCTTTCATCCCCCCTCATACCCCTTCATCTGCCCTCAGTTCCCTTGATTTTCCTTCATCTGCCCTCATTTTTCTTCATCTCCTTACACCTGCCTTCATTTCCCTTCATCAGCCCTCATTTCCCTTCACCTGCATTCATCTGCCTCCTTTTGCCTTCATCTCCCTTTACCTGCCTTCATTTCCCTTCATCTGCCCTCACTTGCCTTCATCTTCCTTCACCTGCCTTCATTTGCCTTCATCTGCCTTCATTTGCCTTCACGTGCATTCATCTGCCTCCATTTGCCTTCATCTGCTTTCATCTGCCTTCGTTTCCCTTCATTTCCCTCCATCTCCCTTCATCTGCCTTTAACTGCCCTCCTTTCCATTCATTTCCCTTCATCTGCCCAAATTTGCCTTCATCTACCTTCAGCTGCTTTCATCTGTCTTCATATGCCTTCATTTGCCTTCATGTGCTTTCATCTTCTTCATTTGCCTTCACTTTCTTCATCTGCCCTGCATCACTCTTGATTGACCTTTCTGTGGACTGAGATAGCCCTGCTCTTCTGAAGTCCTGTGTGGTAGCTGATTGGGCCTGCACAGTCGTGATACTGTACTTTGGTGCTGGACTTGTGGACTTGTGGGTGCTGGACTTTGGTTCCTTGGGTCAGGGGAGTCCTTTTGTGATGATTGTAGCTCCTTTTGAAGAGGAGGCGCTGGTCCACTTGTAGTATGCAGTGGCTGTGTTAATGGTTCACTGTCCTCACAAGTGTCTGAATGTTGTGTTTGGACACCTGTCTGCTGGGACATATAGGTCTTTGCACCAGGGGGTGGGGCTGCAGCCAATCTGATCTGTGCTCGATTTTTGCGAATCTTTCCATGAGGGGTAACCACAGTGTACGACCTCGGCGAGGATACTTTCTCAACAATGCCGTGAGGCCAGGCGGAGTGCTTGTGCTGAGGGTTGGGTTTTGCATACCACTGGCCTGACTGAATTACATCATGGGGCATTCCATAGTTACTCGAGGGACTGGTTATGAAACCTTACAAGTTTCAAAGGCCAAAACAAAGGTGCAAGTGGGTCAAGGCTAAAAACGGTAACAAAAACATAAGACAAAAGACTTTGCTGAGCTTCATAACCAGATTCTTTTATTAACTATGGGCATTCCTCCCACATTTCTGTCGTAGTACTGTTTTGCTCTAGCCCGGCGTGCTCCAATCTCAGTTTTGACAGTAACAGGATATGCAACTTCAGGCTGCAGAAGCGCAGGTGTCATAGGAAGGATACCCTTTGTGCGTCGGGAGATGAGCCTTTGAGCGGGAGAGTGTTCTTGTCCTTGTTGGGGAGTACTCCTGTAGTCCAGGAGAGCCAGGTGAATATCCTTGTTCTTTTGATATACCCTTTTGACAATTTTTACAGCTGCTTCTGCCTTGCCATTTCCTTGCGACCAATACGGGGAGGTGGTCACATGCTGAAAACCATATTCATCCACAAACTGCTTGTATTCATTGCTGATAAACTGCGGACCATTGTCTGTTACTAGACGATCAGGTATTCCGAACCTTGCAAAGTGTGGTTTAGTGAACTCTACTACTGTTGCAGTGAGTGTATTGGGTAGTATATCGATTTCGAACCAATCGCTGTAATGGCACGTGGTGACCAAACGCCATTTACCTTCCCACATCAGGATATCTTGGCTAACTAATGACCATGGGCGGTCTGGAATATCATGGCTGAGCATGGGCTCCTTTGGGGCTTGACTAGCATATTGAACACACAGGGCACGACATGCACTTATTCTTGATATCTGAAGTCATACCAGGCCAGAAGAGGGACACCTTGGCTCTTCGAATGCACGAACCCGCTCCAACGTGTGTTTTGTGGATTTTGTTCAGCATGGCTGGTCTCATCAAGGTTGGGATGACTGCTTGCTGCCTTTTATAGACTATGCCATCTGCCAGGGATAGTTCATCTTTGAAAGAGAAGTAAGGTCGTACCAAGGGATCCACACCTGTTTTGGCAGTTGGCCAGCCAGTCATTATGAGAAGTGACAGCTTTTGCAGGGCTGGGTCTAGTGCAGTTTGCTCCCGCAAGTTTTCCAGGGTAACACTGGAGATGCCAGAGTTGTCCAATGCCACAGTTTCCAATTCCAGTCTAAATATGTGTTCTCCTGAAAGATTTGCAGTGGAAAGCAGTGGTAGAGGAGCTCTTGACAGGGTGTCTGCTATGATTTGTTGTGTTCCTTTCTTGTAGCTCACCACAAATGACCATCGTTGGAGTCTCGTGCGCATGGCTTGCAGGCGCCGTGGTGCTTTGTTGAGATATTTTTTAAAGATACTCTCCAGTGGCTGATGATCTGTTTGCACTGTAATATCTGACTTTCCGTAAAGCAGACTGTCCCATTAGTCAAAAGCTAAGCATGTTGCGAGACATTCTTTTTCGATAACAGCGTATCTTAGTTCTGTAGTTGTTAGGGTGTTTGAGTGAAATGCCACTGGTTGATCATTCTGGAGAAGCGCTCCGCCTACTCCAACAGCAGAAGCGTCCACCTGAAGGGTGACGGGCAACTGAGGATTGAAGTAACGCAAGGCAGGGGCATGAGCGATGAGATTCTTAGACTCTACAAAAGCTTTGTCATGCGTATCAGTCCACTCGAAAGGGACGTCTTTGTGAGTCAACTCTCTCAAAGGCTTCACGAAATCACTCAATTTTGGGCAGAAACTTGCCAGGAAGTTGAGCATACCCAAATAAAGCTAGGCAGCATGGGGGTCTGCAGGTGTGGGCATTCTTGTGATTGCTTCGACCATGGATGGTGCTGGGCTAACCCCTTCAGGGCTGAGCTGGAACCCCATGAAAATCACTTTTTGGGTTTTAAACACCCACTTGCTTGGATTCAGGTTGAGCCTTACTTCTCGCATACGTAACAGGAAATGGTACAGATTCTCATCATGATCTTTCTCCACTCATGTCCAATACTGCCGCACTGATACGGACCGTTATTTGCAGTTGACGGTCCGTACGTTTCGCACGGACCGTCACTCTTGCTTACGGACCGTGATTTGCGGTTGACAGTCCGTATGCTTCGCACGGACCGTCATTCTTGCTTACGGACCGTGATTTGCGGTAGACAGTCCGTATGCTTCGCACGGACCGTCATTCTTGCTTACAGACCGTTATTTGCGGTTGACGGTCCGTACGTTTGGCACAGACCATCATTCTTACTTACAGTCCGAATACAGAGCGTGCATCTCATTATCGCGCCAGGGCCAACTGTTGACGGTCCGTACATTTCGCACGGACAGTCATCATTCCTTACGGACCGTCATTTGTGGTTGACGGTCCGTACGTTTCGCACAGATCGTCATTTACGATTCAAGATCCGTCTGTAGAGGTATAAATAGTCTATACAAGTATGACTGAGCCTTGTTATTTAAGCGTACGAAGCGAGCGAGATTCACCAAAGAGGTGGAAAGAGAAGACGGTAATATGTCTATTACTCGTTCTATAAGCATTGCGCAAACTAAGAACAGAGTTCTAAAAGCGAACTGTTATGTCGATTATTCCTTCTGTTGAAGCCTTGTGAAACTGTTCAGGGAAAAGCAGACGATAACATGTCTATTATTTGTTCTCTAAGCGTCGCGCAAACTGGTAACAGAGTTGTAAAAGCGAACTGTTATGTCCATTACTCCTTCTATTGAAGCCTTGTGAATTATGCCTCGTTATTTAAGCGTCATACGAAGCGAGCGTGATACACCAAATAGAAGAAGATAATATGTCTATTACAGTCTCGTTCTATAAGCTTTGCGTAAACCGATAACAGAGTTCTAAAAGCGAACTGTTATGTCGATTATTTCTTCTATTGAAGCCTTGTGAAACTGTTCAGGGAAAGGCAGACGACAACATGTCTATATACTCGTTCTATAAGCGTCGCGCAAACTGATAACAGAGTTGTAAAAGCGAACTGTTATGTCGATTATTCCTTCTATTGAAGCCTTGTGAAACTGTTCAAGGAAAGGCAGACGATAACATGTTTGTTACTCGTTCTATAAGCTTTGCGTAAACTGATAAGAGAGTTCTAAAAGCGAACAGTTATGTGAAATACTCGTTTTTTGAAGCCTTGTGAAACTATTGAAGGGAAGGCAACCATGATTATGCCTCGTTATTTTAGCGCCATACGAAGCGAGCGTGATACACGAAATAGAAGAAGATAATATGTCTATTACTCGTTCTATAAGCTTTGCGTAAACTGATAACAGAGTTCTAAAAGCGAACTGTTACATGTCGAATACTCCGTCTATTGAAGCCTAGTGAAACTGTTCAAGGAAAGGCAGACGATAACATGTGTATTACTCGTTCTATAAGCTTTGCGTAAACTGATAACAGAGTTCTAAGAGCGAACTGTTATGTCGAATACCCCTACTATTGAAACCTTGTGAACTTTTCAAGGGAAGGCAACCATGATTATGCCTCGTTATTTAGGCCCCATACGAAGCGAGCGTGATACACGAAAGACATACGTACGACGCGAGCGAGGTACACGTAATAGAAGAAGATAATTAATCTATTACTCGTTCTAGAAGCATCGCGCAAATTGATGAGAGTTCTAAAAGTGAACTTTTATCATGTCGTTTAGTCCTTCTATTGAAGTATGGTGAAACTAGTGGGAAACACGAACGAATCCAGCGTGATAAACGAAAAACAAGACGGTAATATGTCTAATACCTGTTCTATAGTCGTTGTGCAAACTGATAACAGAGTTGTAAAATCGGGTTCTGTAAGACCCAAACATTATTTCTCATTTATGCCATTTCCTCCGCAGTTTGAAGAGGAATAAGAAAATCACATTTGTTGGGGTCACCCATTAGACCGTGAATTTCTGCGTATCATAAAATAACCGTGATGATCTCAAATGTTGGTTTTGTGGTTGCCTAGTTTCAGGTACCCTTAATTCTTAAATTGGAGTACAATCCAAAACACTTAGTTGTGGAAGTTCGCACTTTCATGTGCGCTGATTTATTATAATACAGAGAGCCGGGAATTGGTATAACGAATAGTATGATATTGGTTTCAAAAAGCAAATGGGAGAGATTTTCCATGCACTAGTGTAGTCCCACTAGTCCCGTACACAGCCATTTTTATGTCTACAGGAGCCTTGCGTGGCGACAATAAGCCAGCTGCATAGGAAACTATCAATCGCGGTATTTATAAAATGTCGACTACAGTGCTGCACGGGACAATTCATAAAGAATATTGCTTTCACGCGTATTCACATTCATCCCCAGAGACACTACATTAAAGTGCGTACCATCGAGCGACAGAAGTTATTTTCAGGCTTAGCAACGAATATGTGTTCCACAAACGACCACTTTTACATCTACGAACCGATATTTACGGACAGTGAACTCCTCTATACGGCCCGTATCTAAAGTTCACAGTCTGTAACAAAGATATCTCCAACTCACAACCAGAATGAAATATTTTAAGTTCCACTAATGAATGGGATGCAATTTACGGACCGTGAACTCTTCTATACGGACCGTATCTGAAGTTCACGGTCCGTACAAACTGTACGGTCCGTAACAAAGATATCTCCCTCTCACATCGGGAATGAAATATTCTAAGTCCCACTAATGAGATGCAATTTATGGACCGTGAACTCTTCTATACGGACCGTATCTGAAGTTCACGGTCCGTGGGAACTGTACGGTCTGTAAAAAGATATCTCCCACTCACAACCAGAATGAAATACTCTAAGTCCCACTAATGAGATACAATTTACGGACCGTGAACTCATCTATACGGACCGTATCTGAAGTTCACGATCCGTGCGAACTATAGGGTCCGTCAACCCTTCTCTACATTCCGTAGATATATACGGACCGTATCTGAAGTTCACGGTCCGTACAAACTGTACGGTCCGAACAAAGATATCTCCCTCTCACATCGGGAATGAAATATTCTAAGTCCCACTAATGAGATGCAATTTATGGACCGTGAACTCTTCTATACGGACCGTATCTGAAGTTCACGGTCCGTGGGAACTGTACGGTCTGTAAAAAGATATCTCCCACTCACAACCAGAATGAAATACTCTAAGTCCCACTAATGAGATGCAATTTACGGACCGTGAACTCATCTATACGGACCGTATCTGAAGTTCACGGTCCTTATGAAATGTACGGTCCGTAACAAAGATATCTTCCTCTCACAACGAGAATCAAATATTCTAAGTCCCACTAATGAGATACAATTTACGGACCGTGAACTCTTCTATACGGACCGTATCTGAAGTTCACGATCCGTGCGAACTATAGGGTCCGTCAACCCTTCTCTACATTCCGTAGATGGGTTTCACGGTCCGTACAAAACTCTACGGACCGAAACCAGTCTCACGGTCCGTTACAGTGCGGGTGTATTGGACAACCCTCTCTTTCTCAGCCTGCTCCTGCGTTTCTCCACATCCATAAATAAGGACGTCATCAGCAATGTTGCAGATACCTTTCAGTCCTGCAAGGGCTTCTTGTTGTCTTGCTTGATACTCCTCAGGTCCGCTTGAGACTCCGTATGGCAGTCGCAGCCACCGATATCTTCCAAAAGGAGTATGGAATGTTGTGGCCAAGCTGGATTCGTGATGTAGAAGTATGTTGGTGAAACCAGACATCGCGTCTGCAACTGAGAAACACTTCGCGCCATGCAGTTGTGGTAAGATGTCCTCAAAGCCGGGAGTTGGATGCTTGGGGACTCTAATTGCTTTGTTAATAGTATTTGATGGGTCCAAACAGATTCTAAATTTGTCCTTTGTCTCTCTCACTGTCATGCTACTGCACCAATTTGTGCTTTCGTACTTTCGGCAAATCTTCCCTTCGCTTTCCATTTTGTCTAACTCCTCTTTTATTTTGGCATGTCGTGCTACTGGCTGTCGGTGAATGGCGTCATGGACTGGGGTTACTGTGGGGTCTAAGTCAAAGGAAACAGGCCGTCCAAACTCTCCCAACCCTGTATGCGCATTTGGAAACGCCTCAAGAAGCCACTTCAAAGTTATTGTGTCGGGTCTGGCTGGGGGTGTTGTGTTTTAATGAGGGACGTCAAATATACGTGATGATGATATTGGTTCTGGATGCATAGGCATGTCTCTTGCATGTGAGTTGTCAGCTGTTGGTAGGGGCGTGGAGGCCTCAGTGTGGGGCTTCTGGTTTTCTCAGCACTAAGTGGTGATACAACTGAATGGACCTCATCTGCAGGGATTTTCACCAGTCCCAAGTTCACACAGTCTGAGCCAGACAAGAGAGGGGGCTTTCCCTGTATCTGTGAATCTCTCAAGACATGAGGAGGACACGTGAGGAGGTGGTACCCTGTGGTGGTCTCAGCCAGTAACTCTAATTTGCCCATAGGTGTGAGTTTAGAGTTGTCATAGGTGAATAACGTTGCTCTACTAGGAGTGAGGTAATCTTTAATCTTCCGCCCAGGAGGAATCAATGAGAGGGCGAGATTTTCTGGCAGTGTGTTGCAAGTGGAGGCAGTGTCCAATTGCACCCTAATTGATTTGGTCCTGTCCTTGGTCACTCCAAGTTTTAAGTGGCTGAAAATCTTACGACCCACCCGGGTGCCATGGGGGTCTTCTGCGGTACTATAGACACTTTGGGCATACTTTGCTGGTTTCACCTCCACCTCAAAGAGATCAGTTTCATACTCCTCATTTGAACTGGCATCAAGGTGGCGTGCCTGACGTTTGGTGCTCACGGGCTGCAAAGGTTTGGCAAAAAGGGGTGCTCCCATTCGACATGCGCAGGCAAAATGTCCGATTCTCCCAAAGCCCTTCTTAGAACATCGCTTGTTTGAAGCTGGGCATATGGAGCGAGGATGTGAAGGCCCTGCACAATACTGACAGATATCAGTTTTGCCCTGGCGACTAGACTGACCTTGACCCTAGTTTTGCTCTGATTTGCTCTGAGTTACTTTATCTCTGTGGCCCTTGTCCAGAAGTTTTGACATCAGTCTCTCGTTTTTGATCCCAGATATAAATTTGTCTCTAAGTAACTGGTCCTCACATTTACCACAATACTCTATTCTCCTACCTTGTTGTTTCACTCGTCCTTCCCAGGCTGTGACAGATTCTTGGTGTTCTTGTTTCATTTAGGCGAACTTTGTTCTCTCCGTTAGGACTCCTTCACTTGCCATGAAGTGTTCCTGCAAGTGTTTAAGGATCACGTCCGGTTCCTTTCGCTCTTCGTCTGACAGTTGAAAGCCCTGCACGAGGTTTTCGACTTCTTCGTTGCCAGCGATGGCGGAGCGGAAAGCTGCTTTAGCTTTGCCTTTTGCCAGCCACACTGGCCCGACAGGTGCTGGTTCCTCTCCTTCTTCGGCAGGAGGTGGCAATGGCTCGCTGTCGTACCATCCATTGAGCTCACACCAATCTTTGAACATCTGAATGAATTTTTCACAATTCCTTCGTGGATCTCCCGAGGTCGAAAACGTCGGCAACGTGACTGCCGCGACTCCCTGTCCTGACGAGGACACCATAATCAGTCTTATCTCAATTTTCTGAGCTCCAGGAAGAGTGTTCAATTAGTTTTATCCCACTTCTGACTCCATGTTGAAGAACACAAGGACCAAACATAAAAAATGGACGCCACGTTTTTATTACTCCCCCAAAGCATGCTGGGGCTTGATATAACAATGCTGGGGGCATGATGTAGCACATCTACCCAATAAGATAATTATTATTCAATGGAGCTTGCACCCAAATAAATCTGAGGTTTAGTCCGGAGTTTGAACATGTTGAAATACTGAGCGTGAGAAACGAGAATCGATTAGTTGAATGAAAAGTGTTCGTTGATACCGCGGCGATTAAGTGTGCCCATTTGAAAAATGAATTTTTGCTGTAGATTTTTCCGGCTTTACGTGCTACTCTGGTGTAGGGAAAGATCACAGATCGTCATGTGTTGGAAAGAATGATTGATCAGGGAGATTGAAATGTCGGGAGACTGGTTTGGATGAGTCCTTATCATTTCTTTCAACGTCTCGTAGTTGTTTGCAGAAACGGTCACCTTAAGTCTCCTCCCTCCCAATCTATATCTTTATTGCATAAATTGCATGTTATGCAATAGAAAACATTTGCAGAGGTGCATGTAAAGCGTCAGTTTTCTAACTTCCTTCTTTGTTTGAAGATGGTACGGACTATTTCCCAATGGTTGTGTAGCTAAAGAAAGTAGGCATTCTTTAGCCAGCACTGCAAATTTGTGCTTCGACTGAAACTCTGCCTTTTTTCACCATTTGGCAACATGCTCTTTCAATTTTGTAACACCTGGCCGACGCGCTCAAACCAAGCTATTATGACTTCATGCAATCAGCCCTCAAAACCACACGAAAGAGAAAGGAGAAGGAAAGGAAGAGAGTGGAAAAGGAAAAAGGACTCGTCATACTCAATTTTTATATCGCTGACTTTGGAGATAATTACTGAACAACAACAACAACAACAACAACAACAACAACAACAACAAAAACACGCACTGCACACCAGTTCAAACACCTCAACCAAGGAGCATCGTTTTCAAAACTCAGATGAAGGCAAATGAAGACAAATGAAGACAGATGAAGGCAAATGAAAGCATATGAAGGCAGATGAACAGAGATGAAGGCAAATAAAGACAGTTGAAGGTAGATGAAGGAATTGAAGCTAGATGAAGGCAGATGAAGTGAAATGAAGGTAGATGAAGGCAAAGGAAAGTAGATGGAGGGAAATGAAGGAAATGAAAGGAGATGAATGGAGATGAAGGCAGGAGGCAAATGATGGGAGATGAAGCAAAATGAAGGCAAATGAAGGCGGATGAACGTAGATGAAGGCAGATGAATTCAGATCAAAGGCAAATTACGGCAGATGAAGCCATATAAAGGCAAATGAAAGCGATGAAGGCAGATGAAGGCATATGAAGGCAAATTAAGTCCAGCTAAAGGAGATGAATACAGATGAAGGTAGATGAAAGCAGATGAAGGTAGATGAAAGCAGATGAAGGCAAATTAAGGAAGATGAAGGGAAATGAAAGCAGATGAATTCAAATGAAGGCAGATGATTGCAGATGAAGGAAGGTGAAGGCAAACGAGGGCAGATGAAGGGAAATGAAAGCGGCTGAATTCAAACGAAGGCAATTCAATGCAGATGAAGGCAAATAAGGGTAGATGATTGCAGATGAAGGAAGATGAAGGAAAATGAAGGCAGATGAAGGCAAATGAAAGCATATGAAGTAGATGAATAGAAATGGAGGCAAATTAATGCAAATGAAGGCAAATGAGGGCAGTCGAAGGCAGATGAGGGTAGATGAAGGCAGATGAGAGCAGGTGAAGGAAGATGGGGGTAGACGGAGGGATAAAGGGAAATGGAGGAAGTTGAAGGTAGATGATAACAGATGAAAGCAGATGAAGGCAAATGAGGGCAGATGAAGAGAAATGAAGGGAAATGAACGGAGATGAAAGCAGATGTAGGAAAATGAGGGCAGTTGAAGGCCGATGAGGGTAGATGAAGGCAGATGAGAGAAGGTGAAGGAAAATGACGGCAGATGAAGAAAAATGAAGGGAAATGAACTGAGATAAAGGCAGATGAAGGAAAATGAGGGTAGTCGAAGGCAGATGAGGGTAGATGGAGGGAGATAAAGGGAAGTAAGAGAAGATGAAGGCAGATGATGGCAGATGAAAGCAGATGAAGGCAAATGAGGGCAGTTGAATGGAAATGAAGGAAGAGGCTGGCAGATGATGGCAGATGAAAGCATATGAAGGCAAATGACGGCAGATGAAGAGAAATGAAGGGAAATGAACTGAGATAAAAGCAGATGAAGGAAAATGAGGGTAGTCGAAGGCAGATGAGGGTAGATGAAGGCAGATGAGAGAAGGTGAAGGAAGATGAGGGTAGATGGAGGGAGATAAAGTGAAGTGAAGGAAGATGTGTCAGGATTGTGATGACGGGATGTGTCAGGATTGTTCTTCCTTATATTCCTGCCTTCAGAAAGACGGTAATAATGTAAAGCGGTAACGAGCTAATGGATTGGGATTGTTACATGGTATTGCTTTAAGTATCGGTCAGCTAAAGCGAATATTGAGATTTCGCGGTCTTGGAAGAAAAGGTAATCGCAGTGATCTGCAACAGTTGAAGAGGAATTACGTGGCAGTGGCAGTAACTATCGGATACAGGCAGATGACTCAAAGGCTTGTAATTCACTACGCCTTTTTGCTGACAAGGAGACAGGGAGAGAAGTATTAAAAATACTAGTTCCTGATAGTGTAGCTGCCAGATCAAGACGTAGACTCCGGAGAAAAAAGTCGGGCAAAAAATCAGGAAAATAGTCGAGAAAAAAGTCGAAAAAGAAATCGGAAAAAAAAGTCGAGGAAAGAGTCGGGAAAATAAAAATCACGCGTAAATTTTCGATGGCCCTAACCAGCCTTCCTACCTCAGGGATACAGTAGAGAGGGGCCGTTAATTGAGGCCCAGTTGATATGCTGTCATCAGACATTGCACCCCTCAACACTGACTTCTCTTTTAGATAACACTCTCAAAGTCAACACGCCAAACTGAACTTCGCACATTTTCTTATTCTTTTGTTCTTTTATGGTAGTTTTTGCTATTGTTTGTTTTGTTTTGAAAGTTATGACGCGCTCAACTTTTTCATTTGCATCTTAACCACTGAGGAACTAGATATCGACTGCTGCATCAATGCCACTTGCAAGAATGGTGCTTCATGTGTAGATGGTGTGAAAAACTACACTTGTTCCTGCGCACCTGGATTTACAGTAATTCATTCATTGTCAAATAGGTATGCGCCCCACAGAAACCATGGTTATTATCTTGTTACCTTATAAAACTTTATTTTGGCGACACTTAAGACATTTAAATTTCACGACTTGGAGATGGTCATATTTCGCATTTGGAGAGGCAGCAGCCTCGCAACTTCTGGTTTTTGAACATTTTAAATATTAAGCGCACGTATCTGAAACTCCAACATTTTTACTCCAACATTTTCGCGACACACTCTATTCCACTTTTGAGTCTATGGTGACGTACACGTAAAGTAGCGCTAGAGTAGTGAGCCAGCTCACTGAACTAGTGCGTTATTGCGCCAGTGTCACATTTCCACACGCGCAGGCGATTTTCGCGCTCGCTCATGTCAGTTGCTTTCGTTCGACTATTCTTGAGCGGAAATAGAGACTGCTGTACAGTCTAGCATCGTTGTGCCAGATTTCAGAGGTAGAGAAATCACTGAAACAGCCCTTTTGAACCCAGACAGTACGGCAAACCACTAAGGGAGCTGTCGATCTAGATCAACCACGAGACACGGAGTGGGAATTTCTACAATTAGGGCTTTAATTCACAGTATCGTACGTTCTTTAAAATTTTTGAAGTGTTGTAAATGTCTCCAGCATTTGAATTTATTCTATTCACATCAACATTTGATCAAAGCTCAAAATCGTGTTTACATCACCTTCTAAAAAAACTACACAAATTTACAGAATTCACTCTCAGCCATCTTTGGTCTCTCGATTTGGTCTGCGGAACTTTTTAATTTTTTTTTTGGTTTAAGCGTTATTTCGACCTTCTTTTAGCCACGGCAGAAACTTTGATTTGAATAGTAATTGCCTGAAAACTAATTAGCAATGTAAGGGAAACGTGTCAGTTTGAGATAGCGGGGATTCCAAGAAGCAGGTGTCTACTCTTGGGGGATGGGGGGGGGGGGTCCGGGGTACGAATGCGAAATACTGCTCAATGTTGGGTAATTTTTCCCTTTTTCTCGCGCTTCCCGTCCCCTCTTCCCCCGCCTCCCGTACACCTTCCGTCCCCTGTCCCCCTCCACTCTACTGTGCTTTTCAGTTTGCACCGTCTGCGCTGTATCGGCTTCACATTTTCTCACGCATAAAATATCGTATGTGAGAAGAACGATTAAAAAATCTTAAAAGGCTCTGCCCGAAAAAGTTACCTTCTTTCGCTTCCAGTAAGAAAGGGTAGGGACATTTGTCACGCCAAAGGACACCTTAAACTAAAAGGGATTGTTTTTATAGCAGCTAAATCTGAGTACTAATAGGGGTTACAAAATTTTGGCAGAAATCACAACTAAACGCAAAAAGGTATTCGAAAGCTTGGAGCATTCCAGCGACTAAAACCTCACGATGATCTCCGGTTTTTAGCTCATTTTTGAGGTTCAAAAGATTTAATTTTTATTTGATGTATACAAAAGAGGTAACGTTTCGATCACAATTAGTATGAGAGGAGGGTAAGGGTTTGAAAAAAATTGTCATAAACATTGTCATAAATTGCAAAAGAAACTGCTGTACATTGAATAGATAACCGAATGAATAAAGAAAGAAGCTGCTGTTTTTTTTTTAATTTAGCAAACTTTTTAAATGAATGAGGGAATTTCAAATAAAAATAAGCTATGAATTTTTTTTCTGTCTTTCTCTTTGTCTCAGAGTTGGCAACGACAATTAAACGACAGTCTTAAGTTCGTTTTACCATCTTTCACTTTATTGTATTCGTTCATAGGCTGAGTTGACAGGATTTATATAATTCGTTTAGTTCACTACTCCGCATTCATTAGCTTTCCGATTGTGGGCAAACTTTTGGTAGTTTGCACACAAAGGAAAGCTTTTCACGATCGTATTTCATTGCTCCCCACGAGCCATCTGCATTCATGAAGACGGAGTCGTCATCCTCGTCGAAGGCTTGATTCTTCGGCCAACTCTTCCTGAAGTCCAAGTTTGTACCGTCCTGCCAGACCCAAGGTCTGTTCTTCACAGTTCGCCGCTTCAGTCCAATCCAAACTCGACTTTTGTTTTTCTCGGCCATCTTTTCTCTGACTTTCCTATTTTCCTCTTGGCTGTGGATGCTGGCCAGATGACCTCCTCTTCTTACGCATTCTCTCTCAGCCGCGCGTGCCTGCTTGGCGGATGTGACAAGCTTATACTTGTAGAGTTTAACTACAGGAGAAAAGGATGAAGGTCAGCCGTGAAACAGTGCATCATGAGACTCAACATGTGCCTATCTAATTAAGTTAGTATTGGAACAACAACAGGAAACAGATATACACGACACTTACGGTTTTTCAGGGCGCCTTGCAGTTAGAATCATATATGTCATAAATGCATATATCCCTCAGTTAAACAAATGAGAAGTGTTCTGGAGTCGCGAGAATGGACAAATCGAATTTCAAGCCGATTACCTGTGAATGACAGTTACTTTATTCTGAACCAGTTGCTCAGTGTCAAACGCTTGGAGGTTTAAGTGAAACTTTCCACATAAGCCTGTATTTTCTTTGCAAAATCATGGCAGGAACTGCGCATCCGCCGTACGTTTGACCGCTGTGAAGGTGCAGGCATACGGAGTGTGAGCCCTCGGTTCCCCTCGCCCTCTTCCCCAGTCTCCCCTCGATTTTTCCCCCGCTCTTTCGCTCGCTAGAGTTTTTCGCTCGCGCTCCACTACCCGGGCTAGGACGGCCAACTTGTAGATTCAGATTCCAGTGAACGATCACCAGGGCACTAAATACTTCGACTTCTATTTCACTCAGACTGTAAGAGCTATTTTACTTAGCAAGAAAAAAACGTCTTTATTCAAAGTAACGGCTAGATTAAAAACTAAAGAGCAGAAGCCAGTTGGGAGTTTTCAATAAGTAACGTTTCTTTAATATATTTGTTTCACTGCTGCTGCACAATCTTCTGGCTTTAAATCTCACTATGTATAAATAAAGTTGCTTTACTTCAATTTACTTTTAAATACCGTCAGTTAAAATTAAATTATTTCTAATTCCCAAGAAATGAAAGCCGACCATGCAGCTCAAGTTAAGAATTGAACGAACTCTTATTAAAAAAAAAGACCTTCATGGCATCCACATTCCAGCAAGTTTATTAATTCCAAAAGATGAGCGAAAGCGTCCACAGAGAGATGAAATTTCTCCCGAAATTCCCTTCGATTTTCAGTGTCAAACAACCGTCCTTCCTCAAAATTTTAGGCTGCCGAATAAATCCTTGTCTCGATAGTTCTTCAAGTTCTTCTTTGCTAGATAAGGACATCATTAAAGTTTTGAAATACGCTTTCTACAAGTCGTATGTTAAGCTTACAAGTGACTTACCACTTGCAGTTTGCGCTTGTAGTGTACAAGTTGGACTTTTGTAAAAATACAAGTCGGTAAAAATACACTAGTATTCGTAAAAATACACTAGTATTCGATACATTATTGCCGCTTTATGTTTCAGGCGATCAGTTTACTGGGATAACAATTTGGCCAAGGACTGGGATAGCATTCAACCAACTAAGAGTGGTAAACTGTTTTGTTTTGTGTCAAAATTATGATAAATTTAAGCTTATTATTTCCATGCGTTGAGTACGTGAGATGTGAAACAACTATTATTCGGCAATTCTAATTTGTATAGGTCGGGTACACATCTTTAATTAACTTTAATAATTTATAACAACCAGTCGTTTTGTTACGACGTATTATAAAGGTAACATAATATTTGTGTTCTCAGTAACCAAAGTCAATTACTTTATAAACTTAAAAGGACTCTCCTGAACAACATTAATTTGATTTTTCATGCACTGTACGAATTGTGGTTGTTGAATTCAAGAATTTGATAAATGGCCGAAAAAATTCGAGTTAATAATTAACTGCATTTCCCCTTGGCACCATAACACAGCTTTGCAAAACACTGAACACTCAGTAGAAGTCTGTTTATATAAATTCGGCTGATTTGCATCTTCATGTTAAAACAAATCACATTTTTGTTTCTTCTTTATGATTTTCTATACAACAGTATTGTCAGAAAGGCAGTCACAACTTGTATATAGCAAGCAGCTTCACAAAGATTATGTTGGAGACAGGTAAGGTCTTGGTGTCTAAATACACATACCAGCTTGAAACCAGGCTGCATTTTGTGAGGGCTTTTCTGAAGATCTTTGGTGTGGATTTCAGTTTTTGGCTTACAAAGTCTTACAAGAATTAGTTTCATTGGCATTGTATTAACATGGAATGCACCAAAGCAACTAACTGATGAGGAAAGTTGAAACCTGTAAAATGTTGGAGAGACTCTCTGACTTCATTCTGAGCATGAAAAGACATGTTAGCACTTGCAACTTTCTAACTGCAAGGGAGCACTAATTTGTTTATAACAAAAACACACTTACAAGGGGGTGGCTGTTAGAAGCAATATACATACATACAAATCAATTCACTTGCGAACTGTCCTTGTCACTTGCGAGCTGTCCTAATAAGGATTTTGCAGGTTATAGATGTAGACTCCTGTAAAAGTTTTATTGAAGTGCCAAATTCCACAAGTGCAGCGTTACACCTGTAATCACAGGTAGCCCAAGCTCACTATGAGAGGAGTGCGTATATTAACCTGTTCCTTTTTGCATATATTATGACCTCAGCAAGATCTAAGAGTTAGCAGAGTGTAGGTTTTTGTCGAGAGTCGAGGGTCGAGGGTAATATGTCGAGGGTCGAGGGTAAAATGTCGAGGGTCAAGGGTAAAATGTCGAGGGTTAAAAAATGTCGGCGGTTTTTTATTATCATTTATTGTTTATATTATTAGTGTGTCCCCAATTAGCACCCTGTCTTTACAGGGGGCTAGATCAATTTTGACACGTAAATAAAGTTATTATTATTATTATTATTATTATTATTATTATTATTATTATTATTATTACTTTTTAATTTCTTTTGTATCTAAAAATATTGATTTCGTCTACATTCAGGCTTTGAGTCTCTTGTCAAAAAAGCCAGAATTTTTAGGTCGTCTCTCCATTACATGTATTGAACAGTTTACATCAGTTTTGTATACGATTGAATACTTTCATTCGGTTAGCAGTATTCAGAAGATATCCAGATTTCACTTTCTAGTTGTCTGATACGACACCGCAGCGAGGAAAATCATAATAACGGGCTGTATGCCCGGCAGCCGAGCACAGTCTCAAATACACTAAATGCTCTGCAGTCAAAAATTTTCACCAAATTTGCCCAGAAAGCCTTTCTCAAACCTCATGAAACTATTATATCTTTGTTTAGAAATGTCAAGCGATTCCGAATTTTATTTTGGCTGTGTAGTTGATGGGATATTTTCGCGTGCGCATACTATGAAATCGCTATGACCTTGCACGTTTGGATAATTTTCAGCTCGGCCTCGCTGGCACTCACGGTGATCCGCCGTCGGAAAGTGTTACAGAATTTCCACTGCTAAGCTCATACAAACAGCTTGAGAGTATTAGATGTTCGTTTAGAAATGTCACGCGATTCCAAAAAATCATTTTTGGTTTTTTAGTTGAAGAAATGTCTGAGCCTGGGCTCACTATAAATTCGCTATGTTATAGACTGCCGGGCATGGTTTCAAATGGACTAAATGCCCGGCAGTCGAAAATTTTAAAAGAAATTCTACTGGAAAGCTGACAATTAGTTATCTAACATTGAGAGAAACATTGAATACTCTCAAGCGGGTGAATATGCTGATACAAATTTCCGACTGCCGGGCATTTAGTCTATTTGAGACCGTGCCCGGCGGTCTGAGCAGAAATTCATCGAAGTGTCAATTACATAACAAATTTATAGTGAGCCCAGGCTCAGACATTTCTTCAGCTAAAAAACCAAAATGATTCTTGGAATCGCTTGACACTTCTAAACGAACGTCTAATACTCTCAAGCCGTTTGTATGAGCTTAGCAGTGGAAATTCATTAACACTAATTTCCGACCGCGGATCAACTGCCCGGGGGGCTACTTACTATAGTGGGCTATACGGGGTGGCTCCTCCCGAAAGGGGTCCTCTTTTAAGGTTGCAGTATATTAAAGGGTAGGGAAAATTGCCATTTTAGTATACAAAAGGGTTACAAAATCAGCTGCAAAGAGGACGAAATGGTTGCTAAAGCGAAGTATATCAAAGCGCGCCACATTTTTGCAGAAATGATTACGCAACTGAATCAGAACGACTGAAAACCTGGGAAAAACGTGGCGATTATAGGTAATTCTATTGTTTTGGCTGATACTTGAGGTATAAGAAAGGGATGCAATTTTGCTCTAGGTATATAAAAGGGGTACCATTTTGGCAAAAAGAGTATATTAAAGGGTAAGGGTTTGAACCTCTGGGCGGAGCCTCTCCGTATAAAACTTTATTGATTACTCCTCCCCCCCCCCCCCCGGGATCAACTGCCGGTAAGGCCGAGCTAAAAATTTTTAGTGCCAAGGTGATAGTGATTTCAAAGTACACTCTTTTTTTTTTTATAAGAACCTTTTTTATAAGAACGTCGAGGCTGGGAATGGCAATAATTTTAAGAACATGCTTAGAACGTACCCAGGTTGAGATTTTGTTAAGAACGTTTCTTTATCTTGTCTTCATATTTGTAGAATAAGCTATCTGAGAGTGAAATAAAGTGTAATAATCTGGTCAGAGTAATTTACAGCCTATTTGAGCCCCAAATGCTAGAATTTTTGTGACGTCGCAAGTCATCTTCCATTTTTACAAAAGCAAACACGTACAACTTTTAGGAAATTGGTAGAACTTGACCTACTTGTTCTTTCTTTCCACAACTATGATTTACTATACAATTAATACTATACAATTAATCTTAAGAACATTGTTAAGAACGTTTCAGGCTCAAATCGTCAAAAAGATAAGAACATTCAGTCCTGGTTCAGCCTCAGCTAAAAAATTAGACGTTCTTATAGGAAAAAAAAGAGTGTATGCGCATGCGAAAATATCCCACCAATTACACAGCCAAAATAATTTTTGGAATCGCTTGACATTTCTAAACAAAGATATAATAGTTTCATGAGGTTTGAGAAAGGCTTTCTGGGGAAATTTGGTGAAAATTTTTGACTGCAGGGGACTTAGTATATTTGAGACTCGGTTGCCGGGCATACAGCCGCAGCGTTATTTTGTCTATTATGAACTTCCTCGCTGCGATGCCTTATGAGACCACTATCTGAACGCCTGGAACAGGTTACTTATCAGGCAACTAGAATGTGAAATCTGGATATCTTCGGAATACTCAACAGCATGAAAGTATTCAATCGTATACAAAAATGTAAACTGTTGTATAATGCAGAAAAGACCTAAAAATTCTGCCGTTTTGGACAAGGGACTCAAAGCCTGAATGTAGACGAAATCAATATTTTAAGATACAAAAAGATACAAAAAAACTATTATAAAAAGTGATACTAAAAAATATGAACAATAAATGATAATAAATAAATTGCCGACATTTTTGAACCCTCGACATTTTACCCTCGACATAATACCCTCGACCCTCGACTGTTGCTGACCTGTGCTAGCTGTATATTAAAGGCCGCTTCGGTTGTGAACAAAGGATTTTGTGAATACGATATTTACGGCTTTTTGAACGGATGAAAATCAAATAAAAACGCTTAGAAACATGAACACTGTGTTAATGTTTGTTATTATGGGCTTGGTTTGTCAGCTCCGGGAGGCGGCTTTAGAAACTTGAAGTTTGACCTACTCTATAAATATATATATATACTCACAAGGCTTGTAATTTCCAGAACCTCAAATTACCGATCACCTTGGGATTTTGCCAAAATTAATATATTAATCTCGTGCCTTTGACAAAAGAATCTCGGTTTCCGAAAGAACAGTCTTTGTAGTTTGATTTGGCCTGATTTTGACTCTTTCGCGTCCGCGGACTTACCCTTAAAATCCAGGGGTCAATTCAATAAAGAAACTACACTTGTAGCTTTTACACGTGTAATTTACGCGTGTAAAGTCCAGCTTGTAAATACAAGAATTCAATAAAAGAGTTTCCTACTCTGGAACTTACACGTGTAGCACGAGTCAGATACAAGAGTAAATTACAATTGTAGCCTTACAATTGTACACTCCGCTGGAATGCACTAATGTAGGTTACAAGTGTGCAATCAAATCTCTCTGCTTTAATCTATGCTAATGTATTCTCTAATCGCAGGTTTATTAGTTCCAGAAAATGAGCAAAAGCGTCCACAGACAGACATAATCCTGGTTAAATTTTGGAAATAATCCGTATCCCAATTTTCTAAACAAATATATCCCTAAAATAAAATTCTAAAACAATCTACAGTCATATAGTAACCACTAATTACCATTCTGTGCCACATGAACAGATTTAGGTACAGTATGCAGGTCAAGGGTTGCACTTCCATACTCCTGATGAAACGTAGGGGTAGTTAGTACCGAGACTGTGTTGTTAAGGAGTGACGGGCCTAAGCGACTCCCACGCATGTGTTTTAGCCTTTTAAAATGCTTTAAAATTAAAGCCAGTGGTGGTAACTGCAGTTTTGATTTGTGTTATTAAAACTTCAGTTGATCCTCTTTGTAGTGTTTAAAAGAGCTACGGGCTTGCGCCACTCCTACGCGCATGTTTTAGCCTCTCTAGAGTTTTGCTTGACTCACGAGGATAATGGAACGCCCTCTTTTGTACGATATTAGGGACTGTTCCTTGAAAATGTTGTTAAGCAATGGTTGCTGTTTTATAAAATGCCAGCTGTTCATGATTATTGGTTTTAAGTTCGGCACTGCTGGATGATATTGCGTTACAAAGGGCAAGATTTTCGTGTTGTGTTTTTGTCAGAGGCTTGATTTCTGTCTTTAAAGGTAACTTCTGAGAGGGTTGTTTGATTTAAGTTATCTGGGTATCCCCTCTCAAGAAGATGTGTTTTGGAGTTTGTGATGCTCTCTTCAGATAATGTTTAATTTTGAGTAGTCTTAGAGCCTCTCCTTTGATGAAGCCTCTTTTCGCTCTGGATGGATGGCAAGCTGAAAGATGGGTGTACTGAAATGTTTCAGTGGGTACATCTAGCATCGACTAGGTATAGTAGTGTCCAAAAAGTTTGTTTCTGTTTCATATACTTTCATATACAGCTGTAAACTTCATAGTTTGATGGTGTTTGTTAAACTGAACTGTGTAATCTCTTCTCTGGTTTTGTCCCAGAGGTAGAAGATGTCATCACTGAATCGTTCCAGATGAGCGGTTTTTAAGATCTCCGTTTCTACCTTAGCCATGCCAGTGCGAAAGCAACTGCCATTTTGGTACACACGGCAGTTCCATGTACCGTATTTCCTCAAATAAGCGCCCGGGCACTTATTTAAACTTTCGGCTAAAAGGATGGGCGCTTATTGGAAGGAGGGCGCTTAATCGAGGGGGGGGTGGGGGGGGGGCGCTTATTAGGTTTTCCTTTCAACGAACTGTAAGAACATATAACGCACATAAAAGAACTCTGCAAGCACATGGAGATAGAAATAACTGGAAGTGACTTAACGGAAAAGAAACTATTCTCCTGTGATGCCGCTGTACTTGAAGCTTAAAAAGTTATAAATAGTGGCAATATAAACAGGTTTTCCTTGTATCCCTACTATTTTAAGAAAGTGAAGGGGGAGGGGAGGGGGACGCGTATTTGAGAGGGGGTGCTTGATATTATGGTATGAGGGGTAGACGCTTATTCGGGGGAGGGCACTTATTAGAGCGTGGGTGCTTATTTGAGGAAATACGGTATTTGTAGGTAGTTTTCTCCGTTAAATTGGAAGGAGTTGGAGTGCTCTTTGCAGTAGTCGAGTAGGGATAGGAGGTTCAATTTTGTGGAATGCTTTGCATGCGTTACAAACTATGTTTAGAAAAGTTTTACAGCACGTACTGTAAAACGCAGTTAAGGGAATGTGACAATGCTCATGTGGTCTAGTGGCAACAATGTACTTTACCTTTCCAAGTCTTCTGAACATTCGCATGTTATTGCCCAGTGTTGCAACCCGGTCTGGTTAGTTTTCTTTCACTAGTTTTGGTTGGCCCAAGGCCATGAATGTTCCATTCACTGATATATGGTTTTACTGTGTGCTGTCTAGCTACAGTTTAGTACGCATTTTTATGTTGGCTGCACTTGTTGTTCTATGTCTGGCTATAAAAGCTGAGTCAGCGTGTTTCTTTCTAGATAGTTATTACTATTAAAGCATTTTTCAATTCGTTTAAGCTGCTTAAGTTGGCTCGGAACAGGGACATTTATCCCCTCCTGTTCTGGTATATTTGTATGTAAGCTAGTAACGTCTATGGAAACAAGGATTGTGTTTTCTGGAACCTTTGTTTTCTGTAAGAAATTGATGAAGTGCGTCGTATCTTTCAGATTTGACTTCCGTCGTTGTGCTGTGGGCTGAAGGATATAAACGAATGATGATAGTTTCTTTGTTGCAACTAGGCCGTCACTCCCTGATACAACAGGTCTCCCCACTGGGGTCAGTTTGTGTATCTTTGTTAGGATGTAGGATATTGGAATATGGGGTGGTTCTGGTGTATGACAAATCCATGTTTTGGTCATTTCATTTATGTGGTTTCCAAGATGTAGTAGGCTAACAAGCTGTTGGAAACTTTCACTTTGGTTTGTTTCCGCTACCATAGGATTCACAAGGGGTTTGTAGTGTTCTTTGTTATCTAGCTGGGTTTGACCTTCTTTAATTTACTCTCAATGTTTTGAGCTGCAGTTGAAGTGCCTCTTGTCAGCCTTTTTAAGGTTAATGTTTGGTGTCACGCTGTAGGGCTTTAAGTGCTTGGAATTTTGAAATTTTGAACATGAGACCTCAAAGGAGATAAATATGTATATGTGTCCTTCTTTTCACTACTTTTATGACCTTTTAATACCCTTTAATGTAAAAGTAATCAATGCAATAATGACTGACAATAATCCGTAATCTTTAAATTTAGTGGCCAATAATCCGTATCCCTTCTCTAAAAACCCCTAATAATCCATAATCCTAAAACCCTAACAGGGCCTCTCCTGAATTGGATAAGTACCAAATTCCACAAGTGTAGCGCTACACCTGTAATTACAATTCGGACACTTGTAACAAGGACTTGTAACGTTTTTTGTTGAACTCATTTTTGCGTGCGCTCGTAAAAACAAGTGTCCAGCTTGTAAATTACAAGTGTAAAAGTTTTATTGAATTGACCCCAGGTCGTACGAAACAGCTATTCGAAGAGCTGAAATTTGAAAGTCGTGACTTCCTTTGAGTGATGCCGTAGGATAACTCAGTTTTTCCGGAAAAATTGCGGAATTTAAGTCATCGTTTTTCCACCGCCTGAAGGATTTTGTCATAGCTCTTCTCTCCTTCACAGAACGAGAATTTGACGAAAACCACATACAGGGCTCACGGGATTTTTTCAAAGCCTTTCCTTGTAAACACAAAACTCCTTCTGCTTTCTTGGCACAATAAAATTACCATATTTTATCCTTATGCGCCAAATTCAAACGTTTACTGATACTGTTTTCTTCGATGTTGTCGTGCTCGTCCTTAGGCGCCATTTTGAAAATCTTTTACCACAAACAAGGCGTGGGCAGCGGTTGAAGGCGCTATAGTCAGCCCCCAAAGAGCAATGAATTTCATTCGGAAAGCGAAATATTTAACAATTATCCAGCGAAATCACGCGGAATATCACCTGATACTTAGCAGACGAGGCCATAGGCCGAGTTGGCTAAATCAGTGGATATTCCGCTAGATTGAGCAGGATAATTGTTTTATTATTCAACAAATTCTCATCGACTACCATTTTCAGAACGAGAAAACCTATGGTTCTATAATGAAAACGCTAAAAGCTAGCAACACATAATAAAAATCAAAACAGAACTTCAAGAAATCGAAGTTTACTACCGTTCACTTAAAAACACTTATTTATAAACTCGTGTTTGGAAATGACAAGACAAAGTAAAAAAAATGTTGCTACCGTACCGAGAATAAGTCCTCTTCCTGTGAATTAAAACTTTTTCAACTTTACAACTTTCCGTGAGCAAGTGTGCTCACTATGAAAATTCCCAGACAACCTCGGGATATCTTTGTGAGATGAAGCAAATACTTGTTGACTTTTTGAGAGCATTAAATCGTGGAAAGTTTCTTCCAGCGAGTTAAAATTTTCGGAGAACACTGCATAAACTGCCTGGCTTTTCAAAATGGCCGCCAAACAAGCAATGAAAGAAAATCTGCAGTGCACTTCCAAATATCGTCATTTACGTATATCGCAGGATATCTGTCATGTACGGATGACAGATATTGAGGGCTTCCTTACCATATATGGGCATAGTGACAATTTGTTGAATAATAATCACCATAAGTCGATTTCAGCAAAGTTGTGAGCTCACAGTAATTCAATCTGTGGTGTTTTTGCAATGCAGGGAAACAAATGATGTATGGCGTTACTCCTTTGAAAGGAAGGTAAGGCTTGTTTTTTTTCGTTTTTCATGAACAAATGTTTTCGCAAAATAATTATTTCAAACCAAATGAGGAAAAACTCAAACATTATGTGCATTTTGATTAAGAGTAAGACACCGGAATTCATTTTAAATTTTGCCGTCATTAACACGTTATCTAGAACGTATTAAAAGCGCTTCAAACATGAATGGGAGCCAGCCTCAAATAGGACTGATAAAAGTAATTGTCCGAGAAGATTAAGTGTTAAATGGGCTTAAAAAATCTAAGAACTACCCCTTGTCGTATGGGTTTACATCACTACCACAACGCTGGACAAAACTGTTGACACACTGTTCTGATTACGGTCCTATAAATGGATTGCCATAATCCCACGTCACCAAATCTACCTCCTCTTCCTCCCCTAAATCGATGTTGCTCTACTCATCTAAGGTTCATGTGAACCTATAAACAACATTGAAAAAGGGGAAGAGGAAATGTTAGCACTCTTTCAATAGTTCGCTTTATTTAACTCAAGAAAACCGTGAAATTTGAGTGTATTTTCCGTTTATCGCAACTAGTTTTTTTCCAGGGTTGTAGCTGCATTTCAATTTTTTAAACAATTCATACCACCATCCTCCAACTTCTGATAGTGGCAGTAATGAAGCATCACGAAATTGTCTGCTGCACTTCCCGCTGGCCTTACGGCGTTCTTAGGCGTGATTTCTGATTGGTTTTCTTCATCCGGTGGTTGGATGAAAGCCGAAGCTACACTTTCCACAGATATTGGCGTTTCTTTTGCACCACAAACCTTTTGACATGGATATCCTTGAATGTTCATTAGTATAAAGGGATTTCCTGTGAAATAAAGCATTGCCAAAAATAAATGCTATTGAATTTTTACCACGGTGTCAGAACTCAAATGTCTGCCATCTTAACCCTTGGACGTACAAGAGGGGGATGTAAACCCCCACCCCAATAAGGTTTTTTTTAAAAAATTTTCCAAGAAGGTTTATGATCTGCACCTGCCGTTTTCAGCAGCTGTAAGCATATCCCTTGGAGACGTTTTGACACACGTTAGGTCACAATCGGTTGCTATGGTTTCGAGATATGACGTCAAATGTAGTAGGTGGTCAAGTCGTTTTTGAATAAAAATGGTGTTCAAACCATTTACAGAAAGGAAATGTAGTTAAATATACATACAAACATACTTTATTGAACCTCCCCAATGGGGCTTTTCAGGAACAATAAGAATAGCAAACAAGGGAAAAAATAAATAATAGTAATCAAAAACGTTATAATTAGATTATGAGCTCGAGATTTCTATCGCATGATAGTTGATGAGGCCGAAGGCCGAATCAACTATCACACATAGAAACCGAGAGCGAATAATCTAATTGTTTTAGTATAAATCTACTTGGCGTTCAAAACTTAACAGCAGACACTACATGTTTTTATTGAAAAATGATTAAAATTAGGTCACGCCGCGCGCGGAAAACACTCTACTCACTATCTACAACAGAATAGATAGTGAGTATCGTAGCCAATCAGAGAACAACATTAGTGATAGAACGCTAGTAGATTTATACTAAATAAATATATATATATATATATATATATATATATATATATATATATATATATGTAGAAATGAGGAGCTGTATTATTTGGTCCAAGACATTTAATTGCTACTCAGAGTTTCATGCTTCTTCCGAAACAATCATCAGGCAACTGCCAGAAAAAACGGTTACAATTTTATCGATAAAATTGCCTGAAGAGTGTGGTCATGCATTGACTATACGAAACAGACCTGTCGCATTAAATCGATGAAATACTTTTGAAGCCTGGAACCTTTTTGAATAATTTAACACTGTTCCTAAAAAGTTGAGCGCTCTCTGAAAACCGTTCCACACAAGAAATTTGAAGTTATATATATATATATATATATATATATATATATATATATATATATATATATATATATATATATATATATATAACGTTAAACCTTAACCTACAACGTTATATCTACCTATAACGTTCTATATACCTGCCTATAACGTTATATCTTAAACTACATTGTGTCTAGAATTTTTAAGAATTCTTTGAGGAGTTCCTTTATCTTACCGATTGGTAAATGGATTCCTTTATCGACAAACCCATCGTCTCGGCAGCAAAACTCTATCTCCATCACTCTGGTGTTGTCGAAATAACCGTCAGGGAAAGTACCTTCTTTTGCTGGTTTCCTGTTAGTAAAGTCACCGTGGTCATTTCTTGACCAGTCGCTCCACTTCACAGTGGCAGGTTCAAAATCTGGTGACAAAATTAACTTCTATTATTGTAGTACTGAAGTAAAACACATTGCTTCCGACAGTCAATCATAAACTTCTCAAGGTTATAGATTGATTTATGCTATCAAAACTATGGCTATATGACCTTCTCTTTAACTGGCCATAGGCCATTCAACGCACATGAGATTAACTATTATTTGTTAACGTGAAACCTGCCTGTTCAGCTTCTTGTAGGCTTAACCCGGTTTCTGCCTCTTCTTCGGTGGCTCCGATCTCTTTGGGAGAAATTTCAAATCTAATGCAAAATATAATATGGAGGGGGGGGGGGGGGGGGGGGTTGGGAGAACAAGCTTCCCACTTAACGTACCATTTAATCCCTGTTCGCCACCCCTTTTCTGTTGGATACCGCCTCGTTGCGCTCTTTCGATTGTAAAATACTATACAATGTTGTGTAACTTTTTTCTTCTGATTTCTGCCGCTTCCCGACAATTTGGGAATCCCGCTTCGCGTCCCCTCTTTTCCCGCTCCCGTACACTTCCAGTCCCCTTTTCTCCCGGATTCCTGCTTGTGTCCCCCGCCACAGTATAGACTGGAAGCTGACCACGATCTGATTGCATGGCTACAAAACGATGCCTTTTCAGAGTATGAAGCATACAAAAGCGTGTTTGCACACGACAAAGCTAAATGAAATAAAGCACTTTTAAAGCTGTATTGATTCTCTGCAGAAATTTTTGATAGACTATCTAAAAAAGGTAAAAAAAAAAAAGTTTTTTGAGAAATGGAAAAAGAAGAACAAAAAAAAAAAGAAAAAAAGCACTAGCCTCTAGCTCGTTTTTTCTACATTTCTCTTGTGTTCTCAAATGCCCGTCTTGTTTTTTAACAATATAAAACATGGTTTATCCTTCTACATTTTGTAAATATTTCTCCAAACTTCGAATTTTATTTCTGTTTATCCAGTGTCCCAACGCCTTAGAAATCCTACGTTTATCCAGTCGTCTCTTTTTCCGCTACTCATACACTTCAGCCCAATTCCTGTCCCCTCCACAGACTCCACAGTCGATCCACAGAGTTATAGGTAGGCTCTTTTTGTAAGCCGTTTCATAAAATTCAAAAGTTAGCTGTGTGTGTTTATGTAGGGGCACTCAGGTAAAAAAGAGACCGAAACGGTTTTATGACAAAGAAGACGTAAGTGTAATGAAACGCCTTTTACAACTTCAAATCATTTGTAATGTACAGAGCAGCTTAATGAGAGATATATTCGTGTAAACATATTATTTATGCAGTGATTTCGAGTGGTAGACCTGGAATGTCCCTTGAGTGACTTTTTATGGTACGCACACAAGCCTTCAGGCGAAGGGGTATACAAAGAATTAGTCACGAGTGGGATATTCATGGTCTACGGTATATCACGAGAAAACATTTGCATAACTAGTTTTCCCTTGCACGCCAAGTTCAGTAATTTTTCACTTGCCTTGGCGGCAATTGTCACCTTGGAGGCATATTTTGAGCGTGGTTCTTTTGGTTTATTAAATGGCGTAGCATTGGAATAATAAATAATGACAATGTAATGTGAAAACGTAAACACCTTATTTGTAGTGGCCGTGCACTTAGCACTTACCCGAATAAAACATCACTAAGTCGAAGTTAAACATTTCAGGAATGGAGGCAAGCAGGAGGCAGGCCAGTTGGCTATCTACAAGCGGAGACGAGTTGAACTCTGGTCCACTGTGATACTGTTCCAGCAAGTGGACAGAGCGGAGTTTAAACCCTTGTCCTTCAGATTTCACGTGCGGCCTCCTAACTACTCGGTCAACTTGCATTATTATTTTTAACTCATGTTTTTTTTTTTTGAGGGTGACTAATTTTGCAAAATCCCAAAGAAACTGCTTCATTAGGTACACCCACCAATGGCAGAAAAGAAGTTATCTAACTTACTCTTGGGGCATTTTTCAGTGCCAGCACTCTTCCTTACAATGCAATATCTGCCTTTGGGCCACTCTGGACTGAAATACTCGCTGTCAGTGTCTTCTATCTTAGAGCAGAATCGATATTTCACTCCAACATCAAAATCTCCGGATCTGGTAAGATCATCTTCAATTCCAATTAAATCTCCATTATCCTTATTACTCCTACGGTAGATCCTTTGATTTCGGTCTGTCACGCTCCCATCGTACCACTGGAACCCAGTCTCTTGTGGACATACTTCAGTGCCGTCTTTCTTTGCAGCAAAGAGCGCATAATTTCCAGATGGCCACGACATTTTAAGTGCCAATGGTTCATCTGCATGGAAAGAAATGTGCTTGTTTAAATGAAGAAGGGCAAACCAATTTTTTATTAATCAAAGAAAATAACTGTAATGTCGATAAACGCCGAATAGGTATTTATAACCGATGAACCAAAAAGAAATGTCCACGAGTATAGTTCTATCAAGACCTCGCAACACTTAGAGTGGTTTTACTTAACCCGTAAAGTAATAACTAACACTTAGTGTCTCATAGCTTGCTGTACATATTTTTCATTTATTGTATATATCTTTTTTAAATTTAAATCTTAATTTTGTGTAAAAATAGACTGTAGTTAGTGCACATTGTAATTAGAATCAAGAGCCACCTCGTGGATGCACTACCAATAAAGTCGTTATTATTATTATTATTATTATTATTATTATTATTATTATTATTATTATTATTATTATTATCATAGTTGAAACTAAACAACAGAAAGCAATGGAATAAGTAACAGTGAAAAATAATTTAGTATCTATTTTATTCCCTTCTCAAATCATATCCTCTTTCCTAAAGCCGCCCGTGACTCTGCTCCTCCTACCCCCTCACTGGGAGAAAGACCACTGGAGTAGAGCCTATGCATAGCTCCCACCTGCACTGGTCCGCCAGCACAGAGGCCCGATAGCCTACTATAGATCTTACAATCCATATAAATATAGGCGGAAGGCTTGTTCCCCCCCGTGTGGGAGTTTCTACTGTGTTGTACGAGGCAAAGCCTCGTTTAAGTGTCAAGTAATTTTGCGTCGTTCGCAGCCTCGGTATAACTAAACTACGCCAAATACATTTAAATACTGTAGTACCCATGGAGTTTTGGTTCTTTTTTCACTCAAGTTGCAAATTGGCGAGAATTCTATTCCACAAGTCATCACTCTAGAAGGTCTGTCAAAAATGGCTACATCAATGTGTCACCTTTTGTTTATAGTAGTTGTAACTTCAATGGACGATCTGTCAAAGCAACGATTTATAACCCAAATATCCAACACTCTTAATATTCCAGTTTGGAATCAAGACTTAGAAGGTCTAAAAGATTGACTAAATTCTTGTGCTCTCTTTTGTTTACAGTTGCTCTCACTTCAATGGAAGATCTGTTAAAAGCGATGATTCATAAGTGAAATATCCATAACTGCCAATATTCCAGTTCGGAGAAACAGTTGTAAATAAAGCAGATAAATATTCTGTTGGTTGAAACTAAAACCATAGAAAGAGCAAAAGAAAATACAAATTTTAATTCGATAGGTTGTCCTTGTATATTTATTCTGCCCTAGCGTAATTTTTAACTCTAATTTTAAGATGTATTTTTAGCTACATTTTTAATCACATTTTGTTAATTTTACTTTTACTAGTTTTAAGTTGCAGGACCTCCCTGAAAATCACCTCAGTGAGTGGAGTCTCCTAATTTAAATATTATTATTATCATTATCATTATTATTATTATTATTATTATTATCATTATTATTATTATTATTATTATTATCATCATCATCATCATCATCATCATCATCATCATCATCATCATCATTATCATTATTATTATTACAAACATGCTCAAAATGAATCTAACAGAAAGGAAATAGAAGATTTTGACAGACATTAAAAAATAGATTAGCGATAAAACTGGATAAAAGAGTTACATGACGTTTCGACGACCTCATGCACAGGGTCCTGGAAAAATTCGTCTTGTCTTACCTTTAATGTTAAGAAGCTAGGAGATCAAAAACATTTACTCAAGTGCTATATTTTGTGTCTTGTTGTTCGGTTTGTCTCGACTATCGAAAAATTGTTTTTGCTGATTATCTTGATCCTTTTTTTTCCTTGATAACACGGAGTCATGGCCACCCGCTTGGTGAAGATAAAGATAGGAGCCATAATCGGAGATAGAGACTGGCACTTGACACCATTATGACCTATGAGATCGTCTATTTTTAGAAAAAAAATCGCATCATACACGCATGAGACGCGTGCGTGTAATTGCCAGGTTTTCGTTTTTTTCGCGCAAGGCAGTTTTTTCAACAGAAACTTCTGTCGTCTTCATTTTATTTACAATTGCTGGTTACAATTGAAATGATGTGTAATAAATACTTGAATTAAGACAATAGATATTTAAAATAGTTACAACAGAATGAAACGCAAGCTTGTAAAAATTAAAAGAAGAAAGAAAAATATGACAAAAAGTAACGTGAGAACACAACAGTGTGCAACAAATGCGTTCAACTGCAGAAAGAAATTACTACGGCGTTGCTATGGGCATAGATAAATAATGCGACATAGAAACAAAAGTACTCTAATGAATATAGTCTGAGAAACTACAAAGCAAAACTAATAAAATACGGCTGAAACGAATCCTAGCTGGCTGCAGAAGTATAGTTTAGTTGGCTATTGACATTATTGTGAGACGAACTCAATTTGGCTCAACAGAGAGATTAAAAGAGGAGAAGCGGATAGGGGTTGAATGTTAAGGTTCTGTGGGGGGGAGGGGGTGGGCCTTGAGTAAGATGGGCTGCGTAGGAACGGAGGCCATAAAAACTGGGCATTTTAAAATATATATATTAAATTCATGGTGGCTTCAAATCTTTTTTTTTTAACTGGTAACCTTTTTACTTGACACTTACCTCGACCTTTGTGTACTCCCTTTAATTCGGGATATTTTTTTAACGCCGTTTTTATGTTCTTCTTGATTTTTTTCAGCTTTTTTTTACTCATTTCGCTGCATGGTAAATTCTTGTTCGCTTTAAGCTCATTCAGGTTGCTCCAAAACTTCAAATCTAACGTTTTTTCGATGCTCATAAGGTTCATCTTAATTGGCTCATGATTTTTTTCATCACCCATCTTGTTAATGTCTTCTTCTTCTTCAAATTCCTTTTTAGTTTCGTCTTTTTCGCTGAATTTTTTGATGTCAACGCTGACAGAACCTGTAGCTCCTCCATAACCTCCTGACAGGGAGACGCTGTTTTCGTACTAAACAATGAATGATTTTTGAAATTTTATTAAACTGGTAATGTAAATGTCTGTTATTTTATTGAAGGTACGAAAAAAAAATTAACGTATGATCTAGCTGCTCAAGACGCTTTTACATGAGGGTACCAAATCCCTGATTTAGCGATAATCGACTTGCAACCAGGTCCTAATAATAATAATAATAATAATAATAATAATAATAATAATAATAATAATAATAATAATAATAATAGCCAGAATGTGGAAGATGCAGACCGAAACGGTGAAAGTTGTTATTGGAGCATTGGGAGTCATTAAAAAAGGAATGGATAAATACGTTGAGAGGATCCCAGGCTCAGTCAACAGGAGTCTAGGAGCAGCCTACATTTTGAGGAAAGTTCTTTCAATGAAGTGAACTCTTTGGTACCATAGGACCATGGTTTGGTCCCGGTGCTTTGGAGGCAGAAAGTATAAAGGCATAAAGGACATAATAATAATAATAATAATAATAATAATAATAATAATAATAATAATAATAATAATAATTTTTATTTTTTTGAATAAATAATCTTTATTCAAGTAATTTCAAAGAGGACTATAATAGTTTTAAAAAAGAGATGATACAAATTTTATACATACAAAAAATCACATTGCAAGTCCACTTCCTATTTCAAATTCCGCGTGTTGTAAAGTTCATGAATCATATATTAGTATTGGCAAAGAAAAAGAAACGCTGTCATTTAGTTAATCTCTCCAAGTCCCCTCTCTACTACCAGTGAAGCCAAGAGAGTGCTCTACAGTAAAGGAGCTGATAAACCAGTAGATGGACAACTCAATGAGGGCACATGGATTTATATATATATACACCTAATTGCAATAACGTTGTCATTCAAAAAGCAAAAACGAATAAAGAAAAAAGCCAAATAGGAATTAATTAGCCATGCAAATTACATTGTCAGACCTTAATAATACTTAAAGCACTTAGACACTACGGCATAATACATCAATTTTGTATCAATGACGTTGATAAAACGTAAATTGGCCTCCATATGGACTTTTTGAGCGGCTCTGAATGCAGTTTGCCTATTTTAGTCCTATTTGGCTTTTTCCTTTTCTCTTTTTTTTTTCATTTTTGTATGACAACGACATTGCAATTAGGTGTATATATATATATATAGTAAAAAGAAAAAAGAAACATTTAGTTGATCTCTGCAATATAACAGCAATAATAATAATAATAATAATAATAATAATAATAATAATAATAATAATAATAATAATAATAAGTTTATTAACGTCTCTAAGCTTCTAGCTTGGCACTTGTGCTTTTCTAATCGGGGAGACTTTAACACAATATAAGATAAATGTAGTATGGCCTAAAAGAGAGGACCAGGAGCTCTTTTCAGAGCTCACAGAACCCCTGGTTCAACCTTTGCTCGTGCACATGAAATAGTTATAGCAGCGACATTTTAAAATAATTTATGTTAATTTAATTTTCGGTTTAAGAAGTTTGTTAAAAAATGCTTCCCTACCCCCTAAAATAAAGACAATACGTAAAGCCCAATAAAGTAGTTTCAGTTTTTCACTTCAGCATTTAACCAACATTTTGAATCTGAGAAGCTTGTCTTTCAACATTGTTAAAACATGTTAACGTTGAATAGAGATGTTGCACTTGAATTTAAATTTCAAAACAGGGCCTGACAAAATCAGATTATAATTTTATCGTCACCCTTCTTATCGTATTCAACCTTAACTGTCGTTGTTGTTATTTCAATTGTTCTGATTAGAAAGTCTTTGAGCGATTTATGAGGGTCTGGATGGGGTTAACTGACAACTTACAAATTGCCGAAATTTTAACTGACAACTGACAAATAGCCTAAAATTTAACTGACAACTGACATTTGTAGTGGGTTTTACTGACGACTGACCTAACTGTCCTAAATATCCTACACACCCCGTTGTAAATAGGACAGTAGTGGCGTGGGGATGGGATCGTTATTTTGATAAAAAGAGGCGTATGCTTTGCATACGGTTTGGACCCCCTCTTCTTGTGGTATATTTGTATGAAGGCTCGTGATGTCCATTGAGACAAGTAACGCCTTCTCTGGTTCCTTAGTTCTTTTAATGAAGGCGGTTGTATCTTTTTAGGTACGACTTCTGTTGTTGTGCAATAGGCTGAAGTAGTTTGTCAACAAAAGCTGATAGTTTCTCTGCTGGACCTTCACACCCTGATATAATAGGTCTGCCAGTTGGAACTGGTTTGTGTATTTTTGTTAGGGTGTAGAATACAGCAATTTGAGGCCGATCTGGTGTTTGACAAAGCCATTTTTTAGTCATTTCATCTGTGTGGTTTTTGCAGTAGACTTCGTTAATGAGTTGTGTAACCTTGCAGTTTGTCTCCACTACCATTGGTTGTTCAAGTGGCATAGAGTGGTCTTTGTTGTTTAGTTGGATTTGACCTTCGTTTATCTTATCTTGTTTGCTCAAACCACAGTCATTGTGCCTTTGTCCGTTTTTTTGAGATTTATTTCATTGTTAGTTTTTAAGGTCTTAAGCGCCTCGCGTTCTTTTGGCGCTAGGTTATTTTTTGGCTTTGTGAGTTTAACCTCTGCAGGTTGCATCTTAACCTCCTCAAAATAGCTTTCAAGGGCTACTGATGGTTGGACTGGTGGTTTCCACGTTGATTTGACGTGAAAAGGGTGAGGTTCTTTATCTTCCCCGTGACAAATGTAACGCAGTCTCATTCTCCTTGCGAAATTCTCATAGTCACGCAAGAGTTGTTGTCTTATTTGCGTTTCTTTTGTTATTGGGCAAGGGACAAATTTTAACCCTTTTGCTAATAAACTGATTTGGTCATTGGTGAGTTCTTGGTTTGAGAGGTTTTTAATGTGTTTCTTGTTTGCGTTTAATTGCGCATTTAAGTCGTTTTTTGTTTTTCTGTTGTTTGAGTTCTTTGCGCTTTCTGTTACGTAATCGTTTTATGGATTGTTTCCGTTTGGTCCCTTTCCGGCGTCAGAGAGTCACATAATAGATGTGTACTGTTCAACATGTTTATTTTCCATATTTTGCAATGTTGACAACATTTCGCCGAACTTGGATGTTTTAGTTTGGATGCTTTCGGCTAGCTTATTTACATCGCTGAGTGTGACAATGTTTTCGCTGGGCGCCGAATGCTCTTGTTTCTTTTTTGTGAAACTCTTTTTCACAACAGTGCCTGTTGTGGTTTTCTTTGGAACTCTCGGTCGTTTTTCTTTCTGGAGCTCGCTTCTGAAGCGATCGCACTTGCGATAATAAAACCGCGTAAGAGCCTTAACGCACTCTTGTTGTGCGTTTTTCCTTATTCGACTAATGTCATTTTTAAACTCATTGTCCGTTCTTATTCGAGCTGTTGCCTTGTAGCGTAGATCTTCTGGGCAAGTTCCTTTTTCAGTGTGTCTTTTGAGTTTCTTTATGGCCTGCTCAGCATGGAAGAGTTTTTCTTCCGTGGACCAGTTGACTTGGCTGTGGCGGCGTTTTCTAGTCTGAAGAGGACGCGTTCTAGGCTCTCTGGATTTCATGTCTCGGTGGCGGCTTTTAGCGCGAGGAGATACTTGGGAGATACTTGGGAGGTACTTAACTGAGGAGATACTTAAAGGAAACAACTCAGGCCCTTAAGGCATGGTTTGGGCCTAATTTGCATAAATCTACCCAAGGTCATTACTCTCCGGGAATTTGCTGAAAAACTCTCAAACCTGGAAACTGTGGAAACCTGATGACCCTACCTCAGTTTTGACGTCAAGTGTCAATCATTTGGGTCACATGACCGGTCTGAATACTTAATAACGGGTAAAATTTTCAGAGTGAAATGGGGAATATAAGATGAAATGGAATTTAATCTTTTCGGGTGTCATTCTTTTACCTGCTAACGGATCATTATAGATTGGCCTTTTAAACGTGTCCATACTAAGTAATACATATGGATAGGCTAGCCTAACAGCGGAGCTCCTCAAACCCCTGCTGTAAGGAATCCTGCATTGTTTTATAACTTGATACGTAGTCTCTGAATAAAGATCTAGATCAAATAATACCCAAGTGGTCGATAACCTAGTCCTACGATTTTGGATAAAATAACAAGCAAGTTATCACTGGCTTACTCTTAATTTGTATCGGTTTGAATTGGCATAAAATAATATCAAAGCATGTTTAAAATTGAAATTAAAAAAGGTGCACGTTTAAACTTGAAATAAAAAAAGGTGGTCTCAATGAAATTTCAGTTTTGTTTCAGCCAATAAGATGGCTAATTCGAGGCCAATCTTCACATTCACAGCTCAAATTAAAGTGGAAATGCAGAGATAGAGTCATGTGATCGAGCTTTGAACGTGTACAATATTTTAAGTGAGGTAACCCTTTCCGTGTGTATAGCAAATGGTAAACAAGCACAAACCGTGTGCGCCGACCCGTTCGCGTCATTTTCGAGGGCGGGCGCGAGTGTTAAAATTTGAAAGGCCTTGAATCTCTTTTCGGCAGTAGTCTTATGCAATGAAAAATAACAGGTTAATGTCTTAGACGGGATTTAAAACAAGTAAGAAGCAGGACTGAAAACTTTTTAGTTTACCGAAACTCTCTGAAAGCTTTCTCTGACTCAAAGAAAAACAATTGATTGTCAGCAATTGGGAAGCTAAAGGCATTTAAGCTTATAATTATTTCATCTTGGGAGCCTGTTTTGCAACTGGAAAGTCAAAACATGCTAAAACAAAGGAGCTTAAGGACGGTGCCTCCTTTTGTTACTGCGCATACGTTCTGCGCATCTCGGGATATTCAGGTTTCTTAAGGAATTTCCCCCCTAATACAACAATATTTTTGCGCGGTTTAAGACTACGTGGAAAAAGCAGATCTTAGCAAGGGCTACCAGAATCCTGAAAAATGCTTGGTTAACCCCATTTTTCTTTTTGGATTCCAATAACCCTTGCTAAGATCTACGTTTTCCCCATCGTCATAACCTTTGCAAAAATACACCTGTATTAGGAGGTACCGTCCTTAAACGAGACAAATTAACTTGCACAGACCGCGAAAACTAGCAATAAAAGAGCAAAAAAAAAAGAGTTTCTAGCAATTGCCTCATTAGTTTTTCATTAGTAACCATTCTCTCAGTTGAAAAAGTTCACAGCTGAATTCAGCTTTAAAAAAAACAACTCGCAAAATTGTTTATCTTTGACTGGCTTACACAAATTTTGTTCAAATAAGGCTTGAAACCCATCTCTTAAGTTATCACAGAAACAAAACAGTATTGTTAACCGAAAGTACCTTGATTCCTCAGCGAAATTCTTGTTCTTGCAGTGGAGATCCACCGAAACAACTTCAAAAATCGGCGCTTCGCTCGGGCGTTTGTAATTACTCGAATAAAACTCATCATTTCCGAGGCAACTCCTTGATGATCAGTGTCCAGCATATATTTTGCTCGAAAAACACGCCTTGAGCACAATTGAGCGCCAAAGGCAGATGAATAAGGTTTTGTAGAAATTTCTTCCAGTGTATTCTTTGTCATTTAAAAGTTCCTTCATTCTGACTTGTTGACTGAATGCTGCCACATCTTCCACGTCGACAAAACACGACTTCAATGTTTTCTGTACAATTGTATCGCTACGAGATTTCGTTCTTTTTCCTGTCCTCTCAGTGACGAAGTCTTTTAACTATCTTAATCTTGCTTTGTGAATATGTTACAGGCGAAAAAACAAAACAATAAAAATAAAGCCGTGATTTTTTCATTCAGCGACCGCAGTTCACGCTGAAAACGAGCAACGGTTTTCAAAAGCCAGTGAAATTTGCTCGTTTTATTCCTTTGACACACGTCCGTCAAATGAACCTGTTCAACTTTTAACTTGAAATGTTTTAGTTTACGGATCCTCGTTCTTTTTCGCTAGATTTATGGCCCAAGCACGAAGCGGTCCTCAGGGGTCCGCATGCTGTTAATTTGCCTTATCGTCTGCATTTGAGGCGAGTTTTCTGTGGCTTTAATTTTGACTACCAGCTCTTGCAATTATCTTTCCCTTGCAGACAGTTAATCCTCAAACAATAGATTTTTTGGCCAAGTTATTTGCCTTTGGAAAAGCCGAAACTAGCACCGCTACGACAAAAATATAAGCTTCTCTGACACAATTCATGTTTTGCATACGGGGGCTTGAGAAGACTCAGATCTCCTCTGAAACAAGGAGCATGTCCTCGAACAAAGATATCGTCCCTTCAAGCTCTCCAATTTCTTCTATATGCGCCGTCGAGTTTAAAGCAATCCGTCAGGTCTTTTCCCTTTCATGTAGAGTTATTACAAGGAACGTTTTCATACCCGGTATGTCAAGTTAGCGTCATGAAAATAGAGCGTGCTGAGAAGTGAGTACCCACTCTGTACTAACGTGTGGGAAGCAGTCATTTCCAAGAAAACATCGTACCTGGGTAAAATATCCATGGAAGTACATCCTTTTTACTTGCGCCTTAAAAAAGATGGTTTAGACTAAAGCGTTAGTTTGAGGGTAGTCCACCATTTTTCACCAAGTAAACGCGCAAGTATTCGGACAGTTCGAGCATCTTACATGGAGTATGGTACATGGTACGTCGTACGGTCACGTGACGTGGTGACCATGAAAATTGACCCGCATGGATATATAGATATATATTCTCCAGGAGTATTGTGCTCCGCTCTGCGGGCCTTCGGCCCGCAAAGGAGCTCCGCTTGGAATCCTACAAATGAGGAAAACAGGTCACGTGACTTAATTAAGGCTTTAATAATTTCTAATATAAATAAAAGAGATCACCTCACAAGGCGAATTCATTATAAGCTCTTAGGATGTAAAAGGATGACACCCCAAAAGATTTTATTTTGTTTCATTTTGTATTCCCCATTTTACTCTAAAGATTTTAACCGTTAATCATCCTTCACTGGTCACGTGACACAAGCTGAGTTAAGGCCATCAACTTCTGAATGGGTGTTAAGTTTGAAAGCTTTTCAGCAAATGTTTACAAAGTTATGACCAGTTAAGTAGATTTTACCCAAATTAGGGTCTAACCATGCCTTAAGTGGCCTGAGAATCCAAAAAACGATTAAGAAACAGAAAGCGCAAGGAGCGCAAACAACAGAAAAACAAAAAACAACTTAATGCGCAATTAGAGGCAAACAAGAAACACATTAAAAACCTCTCAAACCAAGAACTCACCAATGACCAAATCAGTTTATTAGCAAAAAGGTTAAAATTTTGTCACTTGCCCAATAACAAAAGAAACGCAACTAAGACAACAACTCTTGCGTGACTATGAGAATTTCGCGAGGAGAATGAGACTCCGTTACATTTTTCACTGGCAAGATAAAGAACCTCACCCTTTTCACGTCAAATCAACGTGGAAACCACCAATCCAACCATCAGTAGCCCTTGAAAGCTATTTAGAGGAGGTTAAGACGCAACTTGCAGAGGTAAAACTCACAAAGCCAAAAAATAACCTACCGCCAAAAGAACGCAAGGAGCCTAAAATCTTAAAAAATAACGATGAAATAAATCTCAAAAAAACGGACAAAGGCACAACGACTGTGGTTTTGAGCAAACAGGATAAGATAAACGAAGGTCAACTTGAACAACCAATGGCAGTGGAGACAAACTGCGAGGTTACACAACTCATTAACGAAGTCTACCGCAAAAACCACATAGATGAAATGACTAAAAAATGGCTTTGTCAAACACTAGATCGGCCTCGAATTCCTGTTTTCTACACCCTAACAAAAATATACAAACCAGTTCCAACTGGCAGACCTATTATATCAGGGTGTGAAGGTCCAACAGAGAAACTATCAGCTTTTGTTGACAAACTACTTCAGCCTATTGCACAACAACAGAAGTCGTACCTAAAAGATACAACCGCCTTTATTAACTTCATTGAAAGAATTAAGGTACCAGAGAAGGCGTTATTTGTCTCAATGGACATCACGAGCCTTTATACAAATATACCACAAGAAGAGGGGATCTAAACCGTATGCAAAGCATACGTCTCTTTTTAACAAAATAAAATTCCCATCCCCACGCCACTACTAGAACGAGCGCTAAGGCTTATCCTACAGGAGAATTCCTTCCAATTTAATGAAAAAACTATCTACAGACACACGGAACCGCCATGGGTACTAAAATGGCAGTTGCCTTTGCCAACATTTTCATGGCGAAAATTGAAACAGACATCCTTAGCCAAAGCGTAATAAAACCGCTCGTTTGGAAACGATTCATGGATGATGTTTTTCGCTCTGGAACGTCAGCAGAAATTAAATAACTAAGATCATTGAGCAAACAAATAAACACCACCCTACAACCAAATTTACGGTTGAAATATCTGAAACAGAAACGACGTTCTTGGATACTAACGTATACAAAGGCGAGAGATTCAAAAAAGCCGCAGTACTTGATGTACGCACGCATTTCAAACCCACTGAAACATTTCAATATACACATTTTTCCTCATGCCACCCACCCGGTGTCAAAAGAGGTTTCATTAAAGGGGAGGCTTTGAGACTATTGAGAACAAACTTTTCTAAGACCGATTATTATTTGAAGACATGATCAAAAACTTCCATAACAACTCCAAAGGAGAGGTTACCCAGAAAGTTTAATACAAAATATACTTTCAGAAGTTAACTTTGAAGATAGAAAGCTAGCCCTCCAACAAAAACGCACGGAAAATAAACGAATCTTGACTTTTGTAACGCAATATCAACCATCAGTGCCCAATTTGAAACAGATCATCATGAACAAATGGCATTTGATTAAGAAACAACCAATGCTTAACGAAATCTTTAAGGAGCCGCCATAAATATCATATAAGAAAGGACGGTCCTTAAAAGATGTACTCGTGAGAGCAAAGTTATGAGAACGGCTAAAACACGAGCGTGGGAGTCGTGCAGGCCTGTCACCCCCATTTTACGCTGAGTTTGAGCGCTCAAGTTGCAAATGTCGTTCAAAACCACACTAAAACACCTTAAGTTTTTATCATCAAGGACCGTTTCAAAAACAAAAGAGGAACGCGGTTTTTATAAGATGGTCACTCTTTCGTGAAAGTTGAGCTTGGCCAGTTGTTTGGCCAATCAACCGTATTTTTTAAATTGCATATTCAGTTCAGAAAAACTCACATTGTCTGAAGCATAAGTCATGAACTCTTTGAGAGAGCTTTTGAATCTCTTCACTTCCTTTATACCCAGTACTACTTCGACAACAACGTGCTGGAGGGAAAAGAAAGAAGTAGTAATCATTATTAGACAGTTATTAACAACCATGAGCTGTTGCATGCCTATAACTTCACGTGGAATTTACCTGGAGACGTTGGCCATGAAACTTAATGTTTTCCTGGTAGTCCTTTGGACAGGCACGTTTTGCCAAATCTCCGAAATTAGATTTTTATCATTTATTTTCTGTTGCAGTAGGTTTTGTATTTTTAGGTAATCTTAACATTCTCTAATTGATTTTGGTCTCTTTTTGAGTTAATTTTATTTCATTTTTACCGACTTTTCTTTCAGCAATAACTGACTTTTTTTAGCAATAATACAATTGACATCTTACCATCTCAAAGTAAACATTGTAAGATACTCTGTGCTCCATGCACGACATTTGCAACAATGCAGAAACTCGCTACAGCACTGGCTACATGCTATCGTACAAACTGCAAAGTAGGCTGAGCTATTTTTTAGCGTCACACTCAGATATAATTACTTATCAGACTTGTTTGATGTTGTTCTTGCTCGTTAGCTTTCATATTGAAGCCACAGTACTAAGTGGTCGTCCCGGACGGATACTTCCTATGGGGGAGGCTCCGCCCGAAAGGGGAACCTGTTTTAAGCTCGCAGTATGCTAAAGGGTAGGGAAAATTGTTATTTTAGTATATGAAAGGGTCACAAAATCGGCTGAAAAATGCAAGAGATTTTGGCAGAAACAACAACACGAAACACATAAAAGTCTGCACCCTTTGAGCAACTGAACCAGAAAGACTGAAAGCCCGAGCAAAACGTGGTGATTATAGGTAATTCTATTGCTTTGGCTTATCCTAGAGGTATAAGAAAGGGGTGCAATTTTGCTCTAGGTATATGAAAGGGGTACCATTTTGGTAATAATTAGTATATTAAAGAGTAAGAGTTTGAACCTCTGGGCGGAGTTTGAACCTCCCCCCACCCCCCGGGGTAGTCGTTCCATTGATCACATGCAAGCATTCTTTCGCTAATAGTTTCACTTATCAACAAACCGTCGTCATAGTGAATATGGTTTCCAAAGTAGGCACCGTATTAGGCTTAATCAAATAAAATTGCTTTTCTCAGTTTTTCTTTCACTTACCGTTCCCCGGGCGGAGTCTGAACCTCCCCCCACCCCCCGGGGTAGTCGTTCCATTGATCACATGCAAGCATTCTTTCGCTAATAGTTTCACTTATCAACAAACCGTCGTCATAGTGAATATGTTTTCCAAAGTAGGCACCGTATTAGGCTTAATCAAATAAAATTGCTTTTCTCAGTTTTCTTTCACTTACCGTTCCCCAGTCTTCCAGAAACTCGAAGTAGGTTTTTTTGTTGTAGACAACTGGCAAACGACAAACATGGGATGCAAACCCCTCCGTCAGAGTCCATCCCTTGCTCTCTACCTCTTCCAGTTTGTATCTTGATTCTCCTTTAATGGTTTTAGTTGTCGAGTCACGATATATGTTCTCTCCCTTGCTGGTACTTTTTTGTATTTCCTCATACCCTGTGCAGAAAAACAAACAATCTGTTAAAGAATATGTAGCTTCTTAGTAAAAATTTTCATGTCATGAATTATCTTAATTTTGCAGTTTACCATCTGACTATAAATGCGACGAGTTAGTGACAATGTGAAACAAAATTAGCGTGCTAAGCAGGAAAAGAAAATTGAACTAACGTTACAAATTTTGACCTTAGAAAAATGGAACACGCAAGAAAGTTAGTCGGGCTTAGGTTAATTTTAGGCTACTTGCTAATGGTTTGTTATTTCTCCCTATTCAAGAGATTTAGTTTTTCAGGTTCTTGCACTCAGACGTTACATCATTGCTAAACATAAGTGTCTGCAAAACTAGAAACCTTGCGCTCCCTATGAAAGTTCCACTTTTCGAAATTTTACTTAGGTTAAAGGTTCAGCAAAACTCAACTCACTTGAACTCAAGCTGAAGGAAAAGTCAATTAAGCCCTCATAGCCAGCTGGTGAAAAATACAGTAGTATAAGTGTTTAGTATTTTAATTACAGGAAAGAACTGATAACTCTCACTCAAGGGTGACATTATTCCTTGAGTAAGTGATAGCGGAGCTCCTTTGCGGCCAAAGGGGGCTGAGCGGAGCCCCATACTAATAGAAATTTGAATGTGTATATCCATGCAAGTCAAATTTCATGGTCATGACATCACGTCACCATACCACATTGTAGCACCATGCTTTATGTAATGTTCGAAGGGTCTCAATAGTCGCAGGCGTTTACATGCCGGTCAAAAATGTGGGCGGACTTCCCTCAAACTTAAACGCTAACCGCCCTTTTTGAGGCTTCGTATCTACTTGTATTGTATTGTTATGTCAACAAACAATAGCAGAATGAATATAACGTGTAAAAGATAGGGTTTAAGTAAGGAGCAACGGGAAAGAGAACGGCAGAGAGCAAGAATTAACAGGCGAAGAGCTAGCGAAGAAGACCTCCAAAGAGAGCGTATCAGGGGAAGAGAAAAGAAGCGAAGTTTTAGCGAAGACCACCGGGGAACGGGAAAAGACAGAACACAAGAAAACAGGCAAAATTGTAGTAATATTTTAAACTTCCCATCTTCCATAGTTCTTGCAGACGTGACAGTCAACATTTGGTCGCGCTTCACAACTAGTCTATCTCATATTCATTGGTCAAAATTTTGACTGGTGAATTCATGCGTGAAAGTCATGCACTCGCTAAACTTACAACGAAAGCAAAAGCATTTAGCTTTTTCACTGTCTTTTGGGGCAAGTTGCATAAAACTTTACGTCCGGCGTAACCTCTAACGTCACTATTTTAACGTCTGACGTTAGAAGTAAGGTCCGGCGTTAGATTTTATGTAACTCACCCCGGTCTTCTGGTTCTGCCGCTATAAAGCTTCGCTTGAATTCCTTGACCTAAAATTAAGCTTACTTTACATTGAAACGCGTCAGTACTGAGAGGTTTAACAGCACAGGAAAAGCCTTAAACAGTTCTGAGCTCACTATGTAATTCTCAGGAGGTGTAAACCCAGGTGAGCTTGAGCTTAGTTCAACTCACTCGGGTGTATACACATTTTATGAACGCAAATTGAAAGAAAAAGTTCCAAAGTATGCTCAGTTGTCTTCTTTGTGGTAAGAGAAATTAAAGTTTTTAGGAGAAAGTTCTTGTTTCAAGGACTTCACCTTTGTATTTAAGCTTATTACAACATTACCGAGGAGAAAATTTTTTTAAAAGAATTTTTTAGGAACATTAGATACACAGTGGTGAGGAAACTGCCTTCCTAAATAAAATATCATCTTCATTATAAATACTGTAATGAATGTCATTCATGTTGTTGTTAACGTTTAAGTGCAACGCGAATTGCTTTAAAGGATAAACTAACGGGTGTCAGCAAAAGTTTTAAAGATTTCCAAATTTTACTCATTTCAGATACGCAATTAATTATAGGTTATTCTAGAAATTATAGGTTATTCTATTCTATTCCTTGGACGGATGAACGAGTAGCGCGGCTTTATTTTCAGCCAATCGCGTGAACAAAAAAATTAAAGTGGTAAATCTTACGCAAATGCAAATTGCTTTCAAAGCTCCATTGCAAACAGTTCTATGATCCTGAGTTAACAAAGATTTGGAGAAATTTCTTTACAAACAGTCAAAGTCTTAAAACGATGTTTTTGACTTGCCTCAAACCCAAATTAGACTGAACACTTTACGACAACGTAAATTTAAGGGCATATGAGGAATAGCAATACGTTTTGCCAAGTTTGCCTCGATAGAGACATGTAGAGATCGCAGCTGCCACAGGTAACCAAAGCATAATTTGAGAGTTTGTATGGAGATGAAATTCGATCGAAAATAATCGGCGGTTTTCCGCCGAAAATACATTAAAACCGAAATAAAGTTTAAAAAACCTTACCTGTTGTGTGTTTGCTGTGTTTTTATCGCTTTTCCGAGCTTTGGGGGGCCGTTTTGGGCGATTTTCTGCTTAACAGTCGATGCGACGTCATGCCACGTAATAAAGAGAGCTAAAGGTAGGAAAACGGAAATTCAAATTTACCAACCGACATTCGAGGTCCTGGTGGAAATGCCCGCTAAAAATCAATTTAATCCACAGTCAACGCTTTCAAAGCACAACACACTTCAAAAGAGATAAATTCCCTACCTTTCCGCCATTCTGCTATGTGATTCGATCGTCAATTAGTCCGTTTCTCGATGTACGCCCTCGCATTAAAAATGACCTAACTTTTCGAAACCACCGCCATCATAAGCCTCGTACGGAAAAGAGGGTCAAAACTAACGGTCAAGCCTGGGACATAGCGCCAAATTTCGCCACACCGGGGGACGGCATGGGTGACTTCGGTGTTGACAAATTAAAAAAAAAAACTCTCTCGGGTAAGTCAAGTTTTGTACCTGAATAAGAGTAGACGAGAGAGGGTGTGTTTGGAATTTGTCAACACCGACGTCACCCATGCCGTCCCCCGGTGTGGCGAAATTTGGCGCTACGTCCCAGGCTTGACCGTTAGTTTTGACCCTCTTTTCCTTACGAAGCTTGTGATGGCGGCGGTTTCGAAAAGTTAGTTCATTTTTAATGCAAGACTGTACATCGAGAAACGGACTAATTGACGACCGAATCACATCGAAAGGTAGGGAATTTATCCCTTTTGAAGTGTGTTGTGTTTTGAAAGCGCTGACTGTGGATTAAATCGATTTTTAGCGGGCATTTCCACCAGGACCTCGAATGTCGGTTGGTAAATTTGAATTTCCGTTTTCCTATCTTTAGCTCTCTTTAGTACGTGACATGACGTCGCATCGACCGTCAAGCACAAAATCGCCCATGCAAAACGGCCTTCAAAAGCTCGGAAAAGCGATAAAAACACAGCAAACACATAACAGGTAAGGTTTTTTTAACTTTATTTCGATTTTAATGTATTTTCGGCGGAAAACCGCCGATTATTTTCGATCGAATTTCAGCTCCATACAAACTCTCATATTACGCTTTGGTTACCTGTGCAGCCGCCACAATAGAAGCGTCTTCCTGAGCTCTCGATGGAATATTCGCTTCACCTAATATATAGATTTAGCCAAGCTTAAAAGTGGAGCTCCACATTTTTTCCGCTGGTACTAAGATGAATTTCTGAAAATATTCTCATTGAACTCGTTAAATAAATAAACAAATAAATAAATAAATAAATAAATAAATAAACTAACAAATAAATAAATAAACTAACAAATAAATAAATAAATAAATAAATTAATTAATTAATTAATCAATTAATAAAATAAAATTTAAAAAAAGCCAGAGCCAGAGCTACACGCAATACCTTAGCAGTTGAGCTAAGCCAACACATCAACTTAATTTGCGTTAATTTTAATACTTGTACGACTGTTTATTGATCGCAACTCGATCGAGATAAGCACCAATTGTTTTTCCAAGAAAAATGTGTTCGGACCACCTCAAAAACCTGGTAGAAAAGACCAGAAGGTAATATGCTATGTTTAGCGTCGAGTTCGCTGCCAATGCTGCAAACTCAAGTGATGTGTCGACCGAGTTCGCAGCCGAGAACACAACAAAGATGAACGAACGGACGTACGGGTGTGCGTACGGCGACGTCAGAAGCAAAATTTCTCGGATCGGTAGGTTTTTCAGATTTGCTCATGGTGCTCCGCTCTGCATCCTTCGGCCAAAAAGAAGCTTCGCTGTAAAGGAATTTTTGTTCCTCGTCTTCAAAAATCGAGATTCACTGACAAGTTAAATCCCGAGTTGACCGAAACAGAATTCAAATCCATGCAGTTGCAAACTATACACGGAGCAACAATGCAGTAGCAAACGAACTATACACTATACACTATACACTATACACGTACCTTCAACTTTGACATCATTAGAAAATTTATCTTGATAGCTCTGGGTCCCGCCAACGATCTTCACACCGCGCTCAATGCGAGTACCCGACCGCGGCGTAAACGCGACCTGGTCTGGGTTGTCAGGATTATTGTTGCACGTGAGTTGCAAGATTTTCCGGGTAGTGCCAAATCCCGGATCAAGACTCCCCTTGGCTTTGTCCCCCTCGGGATTTCCCAACAGCAAGTTGTATTTCACACCAATAAATTTGGCTCTGTTAGCCTCTTGAACTCTTGTTGAACATTTAACCACTTGCCGCTCTCGTTTATCTAGGTCTAGAGCTTGAAGTTTTTCTTGGTCTGGAAATCCTTGTGAACACCAAGGAAATGTTGCCACAAGAAACAGAAGGCTTGGCACGAACGCTTGCAAGGCTGTCATCATGGCCACACCTGACATAAAAATTTTATATTAACTGGAAGAATTATTGTGATTGGCTCTTGTCCAAAAAGAGAGGACCCAGTGCAAAAGCCGAGGTCGCGAAATAAAGATGAAAATTTGCACATAAAAGAAATGTACGGAGGAATTACTCACTTCATGAGAAATGAAGAATTTCAAAGAGCCGGAATATCTACAAATTCTACACATAGCCGGCAATAAAATTAGCCTGTTCCAGGCTCTCAGATAGTAGGGACGGCACGAAAATTAGAAAGGGACCGCGGGAACTGGAGAAAAGGGGGGGGGGGGGGGCTACTGTGTATTCTGAGGTAGCTATTCAAAGTGGATGAACGGCCAAAACAGCTGTCACATTGAGTACATTTGTATGGTCTCTCATCACTGTGTATCTGACTGTGTATCATCAAGTGTCCCTGCAAATGTGATGACTGCTTGAAGCATTTGTCACATCAAGTACATCTGTATCGTTTCTTTTCCCAGCCTCCACGCATTTTTCGCGCTTGTTTTCGCAAATCGTGCTTTTCCCACCATCTCGGAGCCTGGAACAGGCTACAATGAATTAAGCTGTAAATTTCACCGATAGACCACTGTGTCATGTGCCCAGTTTTGATGTAGTTCTGTTACTCGGTGGAACACTAATTGACATTCTATGATCCATGGCTACTTACATAACTTACTTGGAGAACTACCGATGCAAAATATAGTTGGCAAGACGGACTTGCGTTACTTGTGTATGGCAAGCTGTCACTGCCAAAAGCCTATCGACTTGTAAATACCGGTCCAAACGGCTTCCAATATCATTGAGTTAGAGAAATTGTATGGTCAGTTTTGGAAATGTATGGTCGAGTTACAAAAATTATATGGTCAGTTTTAGAAATGTATGGTTGAGTTCTGGAAAGCTATGGTTGAGTTGCTTTAGAAAAGTTTCAGTTTTCGCTAGCGAGTTCATTAGCAAGAAAATGAAAACTCGCTGGCGAGAACTCACTATAGCTAGCGATAAAAACTCGCTAACGAGTTTGTTGGGGCTGTTGTCAAAATCTGGATCCGACCGAATGAGATCGGGGGACGGATAGGATCGGATTGGATCAACAAAACCTGGATCGGATGACTAAAAGTAGGGTTGCCTTAAATTCACGCCAAAATTGTCATGTGGTATCCTAGATTAAGATGGCCGAAAGAGAGGTAAGCATATATATATATATATATATACACCCGTTTTCAAAAACATTGCTACTTGAAAAATATATATACATATATACATCTTTTGTCTTCACAACGCGAAAACAAAAGAATAAATATGAAAACAAAAGGTAAATATATATGTATATATATTTTTAAAGTTGCAATGTTTTTGAAAACGGGTATATAGAATGTCGAGTAACCAACGATGGATGTCGCTTGTGAGAAGGATCCAAACGGATACACGATGCTTTGACTCAGCTGGGTATGTAATAACGAATGAAAAAAGGAGTCAACTGCAAACTTCTCACATGTCCTTCTTTAATGGTACAGACGTTTCGCTCGTTCGGGCTTCTTCAGTGTACAAGCTTCAATTTACAGTACTTGGATTTAAATTGAAAAATTGATATGAAAACTTATATAGGTAACTAATAACAATGAGAAATAATAAAGTGTAAAAGTAATGTCTACAAATCTTTTCTACTAAAAAAGGTACGTAATCACGTTGCGTAATAGGATATGTACAAATAGAAATCCTGATAAAACAATAGTGAATTAACCCTAAAAACCAGCTCTTAGATGTAACAACAATAAACTGAATAATTCCCACTTTCAGGGTAAACATTTCTTGCAAACTCATGACACCGCCATGGGTCCAAAGAACGCGTGTAGTTACGCCGACTTGGCTATGGGAATCATCGACCAAAAGGTATAGAGACGACATTTTTGATTTATGGACCTAGGGAACCACTTAACTTTATGAATTTCCAGATTTCATCAATTCATTATACCCAACCATTAAATTCACAATGGCAACATCGGAAATTTCACTTAATGTTTTAGATCTCACCCTTTCTTTGGTTGATGGGTTTATTCAAACGGATATATATTTTAAACCTACGGACCACCCAACCCACTGTACCAAAGCTATCCCTTTTGGAGTTGTCACTAGAGTTCGCAGAAACTGTTCCACAGATGAAAAATTTGAAGAACGCAGTAAAGAATATCAGAATTATCTTGTAGATTGGGACTACCATCCTCAAGTGGTCAAGAAACAATACGACAAAGCTAAAGCCTTACCTAGGGAGGACCTCCTAGTTCCGAAAATGAGAGAGAGAAAAGTCCTTTTCCCCCTTGTGGTCGATTTTAACCCACATTTGCCCAACATAAGTAAAATCATTAAATCTCATATCCACCTCATTTACAATTCACCTACACTCGCAGAGATTTTTCCTAAGGGGTCAATCATCCCATCTTATAGAAGAGCTAAAAACATCAAGGAACTTTTAGCGGGACCCAAGAGATCCAATTACAATAATAGCGTCAACTCCGTCACAGGATGTTGGAAATGTAACAGTAAATGCGATTTATGTAAGAACTATTTTAAAGAAAGTAAGATTTTTCACAGCGCCTGCACAAATCGTTTTTACAGTAGCAGACAGAATCACAATTGTAAATCTAAAAATGTGATTTATGTAGCCACTTGCAAAAAATGTAACGTTCAGTACGTAGGCTCTACAGCTAATGAGTTCAAGGTCAGATTCCGTAAAAACAAGTCGGCAATATGTTAACTTATAAGACCACTCGTGAATTAGCCGTGCATTTCAATAAGGAAGAACATCACATGTCTGACTTTGAATTTATTGTTATCGAAAAAACTGTGAATGAAAGTGATAATAACACCGATAGGCGTCTGCTAACCAGGGAGGCTTTTTGGTGCTCGCAATTATGTACTCTTCAGCCTTCTGGATTGAACAAAAGATCCGAGTTTAATTCTCTGAATAGAATTAGGTCTAATTAATAGCCTGTTTAGTTCTATTTGTACATATCCTATTACGCAACGTGATTACGTACCTTTTTTAGTAGAAAAGATTTGTAGACATTACTTTTACACTTTATTATTGCTCATTGTTAGTAGTTACCTATATATTAAGTTTTCATATCAATTTTTGTTTTATCCAAGTGCTGTAAATTGAAGCTTGTACACTGAAGAAGCCCGAACGGGCGAAACGTGTGTACCATTAAAGAAGGACATGTGAGAAGTTTGCAGTTGACTCCTTTTTTCATTCAAGCTATTATATATATATATATTTTTGTTTTTGAAAACGCGAAAATTTGGGTCGGTCGGACGACGCTAAACGGAGAAAAAAGGGGGATGGCCTCAGAATTAAAAATTACGCTGGGGCAGAATAAATATACAAGGACAATCTATGCAATTAAAAATTTCTTTAAAACGTCGATGCTTGTTGACTATCTTATTTCTACATCCAGTCCGTTCCAGTCAGTAACAGCTTAGTAAAAAAAATCGCTGTTTGCCCCAATGGTTCGCGCACTGGGTAGACGTAGATCTGTGCGGCGGCGGGTGTTGTAACTGTGTATAACATCATCATTTCTTATGAAGCTGACATCGTAATCTATAAAATTGTTTAATTAGGGGCTTCAACTTTAATTGTTCGAAAGCCTGCGTGGCGGAGAAATGTCTAGGCAAATCTAATATGGTTCTAGCCGCATTGTTTTGTAATACTTAGAGATGCTGCATGAGGGCCCCATTTTGGGAAATTGTGCTAAAACGTACAAATCAAGAATGTAACTTGTAAACATGGTTACCTTGCAGTACGTTTTGGTACTGAAAAAACAAATGGAAGAGAGTAGGCACGGCGTGCTACGCCAAACAAAAAACTTAAGCCAGCCTTTTACCAACTGGCATGTATTCATTCTGAACAAAGCGTGAAAGTAACAATCAAACCACAAGCTCGTGTCCTCTAAAATATTAATAGTAGAACAAGTTAAATCCTCATTTTCCAAAACATGGCAAAATAATACGGAAATTCCCAGGATCATTAACAAGATTTCGTCAAAGTACTGGGAATAGATTGCAGGAACGTTAGAGTTACATTTCTTCTAATCCATAACCCAGAAAAGTTCGAAATAAATTATTCGTCCACCTGCATGAACACGAATTTCTTTGTTTCAAGTATTTTGTCATTTACGCCATTTTGGGAAATTGTGTTAAAACGTACAAATCAAAAGTGTAACTTGTAAACATGGTTACCTTGCAGTACGTTCCGGTACTGAAGGGAATATTTTGGAAGAGAGTTAGCAAGGCGTGCTACGGGAAATAGCAAACTTTGAACAACCTGCCGTTTGCCAACTGCCGTGCAGTACATAAAATTTTCTTTGTTAGCTTCGCGGAAACTCGCTTTAAACTCAAATGCAATACAAAACAGCTTTCTGGGTATTAACTATTGACGGTTTCTTGAGATTTTTTGATACGGGAATAGGTTATAGGAACGATGGATTATATCTCTTCTAATGCTTAACACTGAAACTAGACTCCAAATAAGTTATTTGCCCACCCGCATCAAAGTGAATTTCTTTGTTTCAATTATTTTAGCATTTACGCCATTTTGGTAAAGTGTACTAAAACATACAAATAAAAGTGTAACTTGTAGACGTGGTTACCTTGCAGTACGTTCCGTTACTGAAGGTAATTGATTTTGGGAGAGATTTAGCACCAAGTGCTTTGGCAAAGAGCAAACTTCACTCAGCCTGCCGTTTGCCAACTGCTGTGCAGTGCATAAAATTTTCTTTGTGAGCTTAGTGGAAACTCGCTAAAAACTCAAATCTCAAATGAAAGACAAAACAGCTTTCTCAGTGTTATCTATTTCTTGAGATGTTTTGGCGTTATTTTATAATTTAACACCTTTTTTTTAAAAGAGATGACAGTTTTTTTTCTTACCATGTGGCCAATTTGACTGAATAAACCGGCCAAACACTGATACAAAACGAAGCCAACCTTTCAAACTTCTATGGTCTAATTCCTCTGTTTCCTTTCAAAAAAGATGACAAAAAAGGAACTAATTGACAAAAAAGGAAGAAGAGCAATAAAACGTTTCACCTCAGTTGATTGCCAGGTAACTAACACTTGGTAGGAATATATTTTACCCTTAGTTTCAACAAATGACGACGTTCTAAAACAAATGCAATGATTTGTAATGATTCTGGTGTGTACTTAATATAATGTATTTGAATATCGACATATCTTTACCAAGACCTAAAAAAGCCAGACTTGAACTAGTTAACAAGTAGCATGTATTCTCTCCAAGAAAAGCGTGAAAGAAACAATCAAGCCACATGCTTTTTCCAAGAAAACGTCAATAACAGCACAAGTTATAATTAAGTTTTGTGTCATTTGATTCCGCGCCGAACACGACTGTTCGTGTTTTAAATCTTGATTTTATTAAAACATAATATCGTTTATTTTAGTTTATTACAATGTAATATTAATTTTTCTTAGGTAGGTAGTTAGTTACACGTACACACGACCCCTCAAGCATGTATTTGCTTTAAAACAGATCGTGGTTAAATAAAGGTTTACTTACTTACTTACTTACTGGGAACGAGTATGGGTTGACACCATTGCTGAGAGCGCATGTTTAACTATTTTAAAAGAATATGATTACAGGCAGAGTTTGTCTCGTCGCCGTTTTCGTGGAATTATTTCGGTCTCGTGAATTGCAAGGTAATCGACTTTTCCAGTGTTTATGATCAAAACGGGTCGTAACACCATTTTTAGCTTTTATTGTGTTAGATATCAATGAAATGCCAAATGATTAAAAAGATAACTGTTTTTTTTGTCCTTTAATTTGTTTTAGAAAAATTGTGACTCCACTACTTTCAAGGCAAAGATTGATCTATTGAAAAAAGGATACAATCTAAGAAAAAAGACAAGTAGGATAAGAATGTGAAAATGAAATAAGTGTTTAGCTTTGCAGCCTGGCAATTCACACTTAGGAGAACTATCATTTTGACGAGAACTGTTTCGCTTTAATTTAAGTAGAATTTGAAATGTCAGAATTGAAATCGTTGTACTACTAGTAATTTCTTTAATGCTTAAATAGTTAATTAAACAAAGGCGGATTATGACACATGTTGTTATATTTTCCCCTTGTTTTGGAATTATTTTAATGTAGTGAATTTCGCTAAAACTATAAAGAGGGTTTTTAGTAAACAAATTTTCCAGTGGTTACGACCATGACAGATATTCTATTTTAACTTTGACTATGCTATATGACCGAACAAAGATTGTTTCTTCTTAATCTCTAAATTTCTGTTTAAAAAAATATGTGACTACGGCTTACTTTCAATGTAAAAAAGGACATAATCCACGAAAAAAGACAAGTGCAGCAAGAATAACAAAATGAAATGCGTTTTTAGCTTTGAAGCCTGGCAATTCACACTTTGGAGGACTGTTCCTTTTAGGTTATGTATAAATTTGAGTAGTGACGCCTCATTCTAACGACTTGCTTAAAGTACCCTTGTCTGGCTTGTATTCGCTCGAAGCAAAGCGCGCACGTAACAATCAAACCACAAGCTCATTTCCTTTAAAATATCAACAATAGACAGATAAGAAAAATCTTCATGTTATGTTTCCAAAACAGGACAAAATAACAATGACATTCTTATGATGATTAACAAGATTTTCTCAAAGTATATGGGAATAGCTTAAAGGAACGATAGATTACTTTTGTCTCCTGCATAACGCGGAAACTAAAATTCCAAATAAATTATTAGTCCACCCGCATCAAAGTGAATTTCTTTGTTTCAATTATTTTATCATTCACGCCATTCCGGGAAAGTGTGCTAAAACGTACAAATCAAAGTGTAACTTGTAAACATGGGTTACCTTACAGTACGTTCCGTTACTGAAGATAAAATTTTTGGAGAGATTTAGCACCGAGTGCTATGGCAAATAACAAACTTCACTCAACCTGCCGTTTGCCAACTCGTGTGAAGCGCATAAAATTTTCTTTGCGAGCTTAGCAGAAACTCGATAAAAACTCAAATGAACAAAACAGCTCTCTCAGTATTATCTAATAACGGTTTCTTGAGATGTTTTTAAAATGAGATGACAGTTTTCTCTGCAATGTGACTGATTAAGCCAGACAAACACGGATACAAAACGAAGCCAACCTTTCATACTTCAATCATCTAATTCTTTTGATGGTTTTCAAAATAGTTCAAAAATCGTTGGTTCGTTCGTTCTTGCTTTAAGTTTTGCAGAGCTACTGAATAAATGATGTCGTTCACTGGCGCTAAGAAGGGTCGTGCTTAGTATGAGGCCTCTTAATAGAGGTTTGACTATTTTTTCTTCTCACTTAATTTTTAAATTCAAATTACTCGATCAGACAATCCTTCTGGTCTTGTCGTACCTTTTCTCAGTTTCGAGAAAAAAGGTAATGATGCAGCAGCAAATCACCGAGATAAGACTAACGAGAACTGTTTGTTTTCAATTTAGGTAGAATTTGGAATGAAAGAATTGAAATAAGATCAGTTTTAAATAGCATAGTAAACAAAGATTGGAAACATCGCGGGTTATCGGCACATATTAATTTATTTACCCTTGATTTGGAATTATTTTAGTGTAGAGGATTTTAAACGAACTTTATACCAGTAGTTACGACCAGGTCTTATTATCTTCCTTAGCTATCATTGTGCTATATATCATATCAATGAAATGTCAAATGACTAAATAAAGATTGTTATCTCTTGCTTTATAAGTGTTTTTTTCTGTTTCAGAAAAAATGTGAGTGCACTATTTTCAAGGAAAAGGTTGATGTAGTAAAAAAGGACTTAATCCACATAAAAGACAAGTAGGGCAAATATAACAGAGTGAAATAAGTGTTTAGCTTTGCAGCCTGACAATTCATACTCGAGAGGACTAATTCCATTTTCAGCCATTAGCCAAAATTGATGTAAGCGTCCTGAGAATAAAAAAATGACTTTATCAAGTTATGCATTTCAATGTTGACGCCTTATTCTTAAGCCTTGTTGAATAACCCTTGTTAACTGTTTAACAACTGGCACGTATTCATTCATAAGCAAAGCGTGAAAGTGACAATCAAACCACAAGCTCGTGTCCTTTAAAACATTTTAAAGAACAAGTTAAATTCTTATGTTTCCAAAGCAGGGCAATAGAAATTCTCAGGATCACTAACAAGATTTCCTCTAATTATTGGGAATAGATTATGGGACGAAATATCACTTTTTTTTCTAATCCATAGCGCAAAAACTTAAACTTCGAAATAAATTATTTGTCCACCTGCATGGAAATAATTTTCTTTGTTTCAATTTTTTATCATTTACACTATTTTGGTAAATTGTACTAAAACGTCAAAGTGTAACTTGTAAACATGGTTACCTTGCAGTACGTTCCACCGGGTACTGAAGGAAATGTTTTGAGAAAGCCTTAGCACGGTGTGCAACTACTGCACGTTCCAAATTTTAACCTGCAACTGCTGTGCAGTAAATAAAATTTTCTTTGTAAACTTCGCAGCACTCGCTGAAAAATAAAATTCAAAACAAAACAGCTTTCTGAGTATTATCTAGCGACGGTTTGTTGAAATGTTTTGTTGTCATTTTATAAATAAGCACCCTTTGTTAATTGAGATGACAGTTTTCTCTGCAATGTGACTGTTTAAGCCGGACAATCACTGACACAAAACGATGCCAACCTCTCATATTTTATCATCTAATTCCTTTGTTTATTTTCAAAATAGATAAAAAAATATTTCGTCCTTTTTTGCCGAGCTTTTTTGAATCCTTTTGGCTGTGTAATTAACGAATGGCAAATGGCTAATGGAAATATGGTTTTACGGGAAAAAAGGTTTGATTAGTTTGCTTTTACGTGTAACAGGGACGGAGCGTTTCTGACAAAAACCAGGACAATTGGAGCAAGATTTAACTAGTTTAAGAAGAAAAAAAAGAAGAGCAATAATGACTTTTACCTTGATTGCCACTGGGGTAACTGACACTTCGGTCGACCGTTTTACAAAAGCAATGATTTTATAATGATTCTGGTGTCTAAGCATTTGAATATCAACACATCTTTGTCAAGCCTTGAGAAGGCCTGGCTAACTAGTTAATAAGTGGCATGTATTTATTCTAAGCAAACCATGAAAGTGACAATCAAACTACATGCTATTGTTCTTTAGAACAATAATAGTGCAAGTTATAATAATTCTTATGTGTGCAAAATATGGCAAAGCAAGGAGGGAATTCTCGGGAATATTATTTTTTAAAAACATTTCTTTTAAATATCGGACATCGATCACACGAAGAACACATCGTAGTTCTTTAATGACTATTCAAATTTATATCTACAACGCAACAACAAGGTCCGTGCAGTAACAGAGGCTAAAAGGATCACTGCAAAGTTAACAAGTCAAAAGCAATAAAAATGTTTAAGAAATGGCAGCAGAATTCGGCGGATTCACCTATTAACGAAGTACTTTCGTTTGTTGTGAAAAGGTCATGCCAAAAAAGCACCCTCATTGTCTCGCCTCCCCATATGCTTGCGTACAGCTGAAGTCCCAAACTGATTAGAATGGATCAGGAACAACGCCGCATTTCTTGTCTTCTGAAGCAGAAGTGTAGCTACTTATCGTGGGTCGTGGGTGTAATTTGAAACAATTTTTGTCTATTTTTATTTGTGTCATAATTTAATAAATTCAATACAAAGAGTGCACAATAAGCTATACTATATACAAACAAACAAAACATGGCCGACTCATGTGAATGCAGATGAAGAAAAAAGTGAAGCCTCAGTTCTGTAGAAGTTCAGCTCCCAAAGAGTTTAACTCCTCCGGAAAGGAGTTTAGCTCAGTTTATTATGACTGTTTATTATGATATTAATTACAATAAATTACAATAAATAATAATAATAATAATAATAATAATAATAATAATAATAATAATAATAATAATAATAATAATAATAATAAGGCTACACTAGCCCGCAAATAGCTATTGCTTATCTAGGCGGGTAGTGTTTACAGATAAATAAATAAGAATGAAGTACACGAAATGAAATGAAATGAAATGAAATGAAATGAAATAAAATAAAATGAAATGAAATAAAATAAAATAAATGAGAAATAAATTATATTGTAAATAAAAATGTATAGTTGAAATTAATAAGCCCATATCAAGTTAAACAGTTACTTAGCAAAGAGCGATTTTTTGTATTGAGGTGTGTGTAGGTGCCAGAATTTTTCGTTTTTGTTCGTTACTCTTTTGTTTCCTTTCCTTAATTAGCGTCTTTTGTTTTTAGGGTTTTTGTTATACTTGTTAGTTTTATTTTGCATATTGTATACATAGTCTCGCAGCTTAATTTTCGGCAGTGTGCTAGTTTGTTCAGTTCGAATCAGTTTGTTAATTCAAGTTTCCATTTTCGTTGTCGTAGCCGAAGGATTTTGTTTTCGTCTTTATTGTCACATTCGTCTTGAAAGCTTCGTCGTCTATTTCGGTTTTGTCATTTTCTGTACCTTTCTTGTCAGTTGTTTATAGTTAGTTTATGTTCATTTCTCTTTTGTAATTTTTGTTTCAGTCACCGTATCCTTCGTATCCTTCGAATCCTTCGTATCCCTTTTGGAAATAAATTGTGTTGAGTATTGGATGCGCGTTATCTGCGTTTGCGACGACATTTCGTAAAAGACGAATCCCTTGCTTGGTTGTGATCGGTTACTATGTCGTTGTTGGAGGAAACTGAAGCTGTTCGTTCCAGTACACGTGTTCGTAAACCCAACTCTACTTTGGATCAAGACGGTATACGGATGGAGCGAGTGCGAGAGCTGAGAAATAGAAGGAGAGGTTTTTTGTCATGCATCACAACCAAACGTAAAGAAATCGACGATTTATTAAACGATGTGAACAATTTGGAGCCCGTAAGAGTCAAGTTATCCGAACTTACGGATGTATTTCGAAAGTTCGTGGAGGCTCATAATGCCTACAACAGTGAATTGGTGGATGATACTCAAAAGGAAGAATTAAATGTCTACTTTACCGAAATTGAAGCAAGTTTGAACTTTTTCTGTGAGACTGTTAATGACTGGCTACGCGTAACAAAGGCCAAGCTTCATGATATGGAGATAACGCCAGATAATAGCGCTTCCCAAATCGGTTCTAATGTGCGCCAATACAAACCTAAAGGTTCTTCACGCTGCGATTCCACTTTCAGTCGGGCGTCTAATTCGAGTTCAATATCTGCGGCCAGAGCTAAAGAAGCAGCTAGAATAGCGGAGATTAAAGCTGAATCTCTCGCTTTAAAGCAGCGACAGCTACTTCACGAAACGGAACTTCGTCTGAAAAGGCAAGAATACCAGTTGCAGTTAAAGAAGGATGAATTAAAACTGGAGACAGAGTACGCAAAAGCTGTTGCCAGAGAAGAAGCTTACGCTAAAGCAGAATTGAAGTATCTTGGTCCTATTGTTGCCCCGAGTCAACCCCGCTTTCGTGTTCCACTTACGGCGGCCTGCTTCAGAAATGTGGAGGATAGTTCGAAACGTGAACCACTTCAGAGATTATCAGCTGCCCAGCAAGTTGAAGCAGCGAGTCTTAAACCTAGCAAAGTTGATGATCAAGTGAGTTTTGCAAGAAGTTCAAGTTCGGATTCTAATAATTCGGGACTGAGTGACCAGGCTTATCAGATTCTCGTGCAACAAAATCGAGTGATGGACGAGTTTGTTAAACAACAGCAAAGGGACACTTTACCTAGAAGACTCGTACCTGTATTTGATGGCAACCTCTGGAATATTGCACCTTTATGCGCGCTTTCGAAACAGTGATTGAAGCCAAAGAACCTGATTCCGCTGGCAGACTTTACTACCTCGAACAGCATACTTCTGGAAGACCTCAGGAAATTGTGCGCAGCTGCCTCTACATGAAAGCCGAGGAGGGATATACTAAAGCAAAGAAGCTTTTGGAGAGTAAATTTGGCCAGAAGCATAAAATTGCGATGGCTTACGTGGACCAAGTAACTAACGGACCGCGCATTAAAGATGAAGACGCCGATTCTTTGGAAGGATTTTCCATTTTACTGTCAAGTTGTACGAACACCCTCACAGCCATTGGATACTCAAGCAAGATTGAAGGTCCAGATAACATGCGGAAGATCCTAGACAGGCTTCCACCGAAATTGCAAGCAAGATGGCGGGACAAAGCCGATCGTATCCTCAACGAAAAAGAGAGAGAGGTCTGCATCGAAGACATTTCTCGGTTTGTCGAGGAGAAGTCCCGATCCTTGAGCAACCCAATCTTTGGCAAGCTCCCCTGCCTGGAAACGAAATAAAGATCAACAAAGAAAAGAGGGCAAAGTCCAAGCCTGACAAGCCTGGAGCTAAACAGCTAAGCTTCGTTACCATCTCAGAAAAGAATCTAGCTGACCCTGTATCTTCATCGTCTGGTAACAAGTCAAGTCCAGCCAATTCTTCAAAGGGAAATTGTCCCTTTTGTCATGAGGACCACAACCTGATTGACTGTCCTAGTTTTGCCAAAGTGCCTAATCAGGAACGTGTTTTTGTGATGAAACAGAGGTTATGCTTTTCCTGCTTGAGAGGAGGTCATCAGTCCAGAGGGCGTTACAAGAAGAAGCCCTGTACCCACTGCCACGGACGACCTGCTACGGTGATGCACGTTCATCCGTTGGAAGACAAGCATTCACAGCGCAAACCTGAAGTCTCCAGTGAAACTCCTGTCCAGAGCAGCGAGAACAGATCACAGGAAAGCATCAGCCAGAGCAACCCCGAGCAGAGAAGCGCCGAACCTAGCAGTGTTGAGCACTTTTGTGCTCTAACATCATTCGATGGTTCTGTCACTGCGTTACCCATTTTGCCTGTGAAGATTAAAGTCAAAGGGAATCCTCGTTACATTGAAACTTATGCGCTTTTGGATAATGGCTCTAAAAAGTCCACCTTCTGCTCGCGTAGCCTTCTGGAACGCCTTAGAATCAGCGGCAAGAAAACAAGGCTTAAGCTGACTACAATGGGAAGAAGTGAAGAAGTTGACAGCATCATCGTTTAGGATCTGGAGGTGTCCAGCCTGTACGAGAACGTTGTCATTCCGTTGCATGAAGTGCTCTCCAGACCAGTTAGGCCTGTTGCAAAGGATGAAATCCCTAAGCAAGACGATGTGGAACGATGGCCGCACCTGTGAGGCTTTGTTCACCTGCCAGAGTTAGACTCTCACGTAGAACTGTTAATTGGCGCAAACGTCCCTGAAGCCCTCCAGCCTAGAGAGGTTATCCCTGCCATCAGTGGAGGTCCATACGCGACAAGAGTTGAACTGGGCTGGGTAATTAATGGTCCAACCGGAAGAAAGCCGAGATATGTACCGTCTTCTTGTTTCTTCGTGAAGTCTGTGGAAGCTCATCCTAGGTGTATTGCGTGTGCTGATTTTGCTGATGCATCTCCATCCGATGACTTAGGCTTATCCAGAGATGACCTAAAGTTCTTGAACATTGTAGAAGATTCAGTTAAACATTGTGAAGATGGTCACTATCAGATTTCGTTGCCATTGAAGAATCCGTGCTTGAAGATGCCAGAAAACAGAGTTCAAGCAGAATGCAGAGCTCTTTATCTCAAACGTAAGCTCTCTAGAGATGCCAAGTTCCGAGAAGATTATGTTGCCTTTCTCGAAGATGTCATTAGAGATGGTTTGCGGAAAGGGTTCCACTAGAAAGCTTGAAAAGAGCAGATGGCAAAGTTTGGTATATACCACGCCACGGAGTTTATCATCAAAAGAAGCCAGATAAAATAAGGGTCGTATTTGACTGCTCCGCTCAGTTCCGCGGGACTTCTCTAAATAACGAACTGTTGCAGGGACCAGACTTAACTAATAACCTAGTGGCCGTGTTAGTTCGTTTCCGCCAGGATCCAGTCGCAGTGATGGGAGATATTCAATCAATGTTTCATCAAGTGCGCGTACCGGAAGCAGATCGCGATCTACTGCGGTTTCTTTGGTGGCCTAAAGGCAATTTGGATCAAGAATTGGAAGAATATCGAATGTGCGTGCATCTGTTTGGCGCTGCCTCGTCGCCCAGTAGCGCAAACTTCGCCCTGCGCCAGATTGCGGAAGATTTCAAGCGTGAATTTCCCTGGCAAGTTACCAGCACCGTCATGAAGAACTTCTACGTTGACGATTGCCTGAAGTCTTTGCCGTCATGTGGTGAAGCAATTATGCACGTGGATGATTTACGTAAGCTCATGTTTTAAGGCTGGTTTCAATCTGACAAAGTGGATCAGTAACGACCAAGAAGTCCTGGAGTCCATTCCAGCGTGTGACAGGGCAAAGGACGTCAAGGAGCTCGACCTTACAAGAGACGCACTTCCCATTGAGAGGGCCTTAGGTGTATCGTGGTTTGTCGAGACAGATAAATTCGGTTTTAAAATCTGCGTGAAGGAGCGACCTTGTACTAGGCGTGGGATACTATCTGTTGTTAGTTCGACTTGTGACCAACTGGGAATGGCAGCCCCTTTCATCCTTCCTGCCAAACTACTGCTGCAGGATTTGTGCAGAAAAGTTCTTGGCTGAGATGACGAGATTCCTAGCTGCTACCTGTCCCGTTGGCGAGTGTGGCTCAGTGGTGTGCCAAAGCTTTCTGAGTTCTCTGTCGACAGATGTGTCAAGCCTCCTGACTTCGAGAGAATTGTTACTAGTCAGATTCACCACTTTTGCGATGCTTCTCAAGCTGCATATGGCGCGGTTTCTTACCTTCGTCTTGTTAATCAGGATGGTCGGATTCATTGTTCCTTTCTGGTCGGAAAGTCCCGTCTCGCCCCTTTGAAGCAAATGACCATCCCAAGACTGGAGTTAGCTGCTGCTACAGAGCCTGAACAAAGTGTTGAAGAAGGAGTTAGAGATACCGATTGACACGATCACATTCTGGACAGATAGCATGACTGCAATACGCTACATTGAAAACGAGTCCAAACGTTTTCATGCGTACGTGGCAAACCGTGTTGCCCTCATTAGAGAAGATTCCAGTCCTTCCCAGTGGAGATATGTTGATACCAAATCTAATCCCGCTGACGACGCGTCGAGAGGAGTTTCTGCAGAGTCCTTCATTCAAAACGACCGCTGGATAAAGGAGCTGGCGTTCCTTCTAATGCCGCAATTCGAGTGGGTAAATACAGTGTAGAATTGGCCGACGATGATCCCGAGGTAAAACGAGAACCGAAATCGTTCGTTGTTCATGTTAGCGAGGCTTACTCAAGTTTCGTCTTTGTTGTCGAACGATTCTCGTCCTGGTTTACACTGCTGAAGTTCATCGCCCTGTGCCTTCGCTGCCAAATGAGATTTGTGAGAAGGAAAAGAGAGGCTAGACAAGAGGTTCAGAGTATCACTAAAGAACCCACATCTGATTTGATAACCTGCTCAGAGTTGGAAAATGCAGAAAGAGAGATTGTTAAATTCAACCAGAGCTTTGCATTTGCAGAGGAGTTAGAAGCCATCAAAAGAGGTAGTTCCGTTAAGAAATCAAGTGCGATTGCGAAACTGGATCCGATTCTAGTCTCTGGTCTTCTCCGTGTTGGCGGACGTCAAAGTAGAGCACCACTATCTGAAGATTCAAAGCATCAGATTATCATTCCAAAAGAATCTCACCTCGCCGTTCTGCTTGTAAGTCATTTCCACCAGAAAAGTGGTCACTCTGGGAAAGAACATGTCCTGGCTCTACTGCGCGAAAGATATTGCTTGATTCGTGCCAACTCCTTAGTCAGAAGTGTGTTATCGTCGCGCTTCACCTGCAGAAAGTGACAAGGTCCTACTGGACAACAAATGATGGCGGATCTACCAACCCCTCGAGTTACTCCAGATCAGCCTCCCTTCACGTGTGTGGGAATCGATTATTTTGGTCCCTTTCCTGTCCGTCAAAAGAGAAGCCCAGTTAAACGTTATGGTGCAATTTTCACCTGCTTGGCCGTGCGAGCTGTTCACTTGGAGGTTTCTCATTCTTTGGACACAGATTCTTTCATCCTCGCACTCAGACGTTTTATCGCTCTTAGAGGTCAAGTGAAAGAAATTGGCTCCAATAATGGTACTAACTTCATAGGCGGGGAAAGGGAGCTTCGGGTTATGATCGAGAGCTGGAATCAAGCCAAGATTGATGACACTCTCCTGCAGTAAGGCATCAAATGGGTCTTAAACCCACCTGCAGCCTCTCATCATGGTAGCGTTTGGGAAAGGCTAATTAAATCTATATCTACTCGAAAGGTCATGGGTGGACTAGTCAAAGAACAATGCCTCGACGATGAAAGTCTTCAAACCCTGTTATGTGAAGCTGAGAGTATTATCAATGGAAGACCTCTAACGACAGTCTCCGGAGATCCAAGAGATTTAACCCCTTTGACGCCAAACCATTTGCTTCTACTTAGCCATGACACATCTCTTCTCCCAGGTCTTTTTGTGAAGAGCGACATGTATTCGTTAAGGAGATGGCGTCAAGTGCAGTACTTAGCGGACGTCTTTTGGAAGCGCTGGAAGAACGAGTATTTACCTCTGCTACAAGAACGACAAAAATGGCTTCGTCCGAAGAGAAATTTTGCCGTGGGAGATACCGTAATCGTGGTTGACGAATCTACACCAAGGAATGTGTGGCCTATTGGGCAGATTGCTGAGGTTTTTCCCGACAAGCGGGGTTTGGTTCGCTGTGTGAAAGTTAAAACGAAGACTTCGCCGTTGGAGCGTCCTATTAGCAAGTTGTGCCTTTTGGAATCAGTTGAACGTTTAGAAGGGGAAAAATCGTGATTAACTTGATTTCTGTGGACTGTTCAACATTTGTGCCGACTTGTTGGAGTGCGGACTAAACGTTTGGAACTTGTCTATTCTTCATGACATTTGGAGACACCTTTCTTTCTAGCCCACGGGGCTTAATCGACATTTAATCTAGTGTTTAATTGTTTAAGTAGCCTAATGTTTATTTTTCTGTCCCCTTTTTCGCGTTTTCTGTTAGTAAATACAAAGTTTCTCGCCTTTGTATTTAAGGGGCCGGGATGTAGGTGCCAGAATTTTTCGTTTTTGTTCGTCACTCTTTTGTTTCCTTTCCTCAATTAGCGTCTTTTGGTTTTAGGGTTTTTGTTATACTTGTTACTTTTATTTTGCATATTGTATAGATAGTCTCGCAGCTTAATTTTCGGCAGTGTGCTAGTTTGTTCAGTTCGAATCAGTTTGTTAATTCAAGTTTCCATTTTCGTTGTCGTAGCCGAAGGATTTTGTTTTCGTCTTTATCGTCACATTCGTCTTGTAAGTTTCGTCGTCTATTTCGGTTTTGTCATTTTCTGTACCTTTCTTGTCAGTTGTTTATAGTTAGTTTATGCTCATTTCCCTTTTGTAATTTTTGTTTCAGTCACCGTATCCTTCGAATCCTTCGAATCCCTTTGGAAATAAATTGTGTTGAGTATTGGATGCGCGTTATCTGCGTTTGCGACGACAGTGTGGACCCCAACATAAGTCTCCTCGCGTTCTAAAAGCTGCAGTAATGTCAACGATCACAGTTGTTGCCAAAAGAAAGGTGGGGGAGGGGAGGGGAGGCACCCGAGAGAATCGAGGGCGGGAGGTGTACGGGAGGCAGGAAAAGAGGGGGAGAGAAACGGGAGAAAGAGGAAAAATCAAACATTGCCTAATATTTTGCAATCGAAAAGCGCAAAGTGGCAGGGCCAACAAAAAAGGCGGCAGAATCTGGGACTAAAGGGTACGGGATGAGTATGCAGTACATTTGCAACCCTCCCCCCCATTCCCCCAATAAGTTCCCCTCTCGACAAAAGTCTGTACCAAATATCGAATTCATCGATATCAGCAAGGCGTAAGATAAACTTAAAATTAATGGCAAATGATAAATTATGCGTTGAGCGTGGACTTTCAATAGAGAAGTTGCGTTGACCGGAAAGGATTCCCTTGACGAGAAGTCTAACTTACTCTACTATAGCCTCGATTGAGAGATGTGATGGTACGATTTAAGCCACGAGCAAGGAGGAAACAAAAGTCCATCCACGATGCTTTGCGTGAAATTCAATAGGTTCGTTCCTGACAGTTTCCGAAAGGGTTGCTCTTGGTGCGTAAAATAGTGGGATTTTCCTTGGATTTTTCTCATTCTTCTAGGTCGATATTGGCCAATCTTTTATTTTGCGTTTGTTTTCGGTTAGTTAAAGTTCCCATAGCCGTAGATTTTCTAAATCCATTCGTGGTCTGTGCAATTTTTCCAAGCCTTTCTTTGGGAGCCATTTGGCGTGAAGGCGCCATTGTTTACGTATTGTCCTTCGACAAAGGTTTGTTAAATTCCATTTCTTTTGTAATTTAATTGATACATTGGCATTTTGAAGAGTCCAACCTCTGCTATAAAGGTCAAAGAACGGTAGCAATCACAACGTACTCTAATGTACTCACGTTTCCAATGAGTAAGGACCGAATTAAAATTACTCAAAAATTGGCGCCAACCGTCATTTTCCTCGACCAGTGTCACAGCAGCGAGATGCTTCTGATTGCTACAATTGTAGTCCTGTCAGCCTCGCAGTGTTACAGCAGCTATCGGCAGCTGTTCGCTTCCTTGGCACGCCTTTTGTCTGTAATCATGTTCTTGCGATATTGTATTCGCCATATCGCTGAAGTCTGGGCTGATTTCCATTTAAACGAGGTCATTTTTGCAAGTTGTTTTTAAATGATTGATTTGTAACCTTCCTGCTTCTTAATGTTCCAGATGACGCGAGTCAGGTCTTCCAGCACTTGTTTCTTAATGGCGCATGAATTGTGCCGCGTTTGACTCGGTTACTTCTTCAGCGATCCAAACAAATTTGTACTTACACAGTATAAACCTCTCATATAAATAATTTTTTCCTCTCTGTATTCTCAACCAATTTCTAATTTTAATACGCCATTTGAAGGGCAAGAAAATGTAGATTCTACTCTGCACAATGATTTGAAGTTGAAGGGAAGTAAAATAACCCAAATTTTATGGCGTGTTTGACTAAGTAAGTGTCGTTTTGTATCGCGATAAAAACAATGCCTTTGCTGTACTTATGTAGTGCTATTAATACTTTTCTTCTCCTTCTATTCTCTACCGATTCCTAAGTTTAATATGCCATTTGAAAGCTAAGTAAATGTAGATTCTACTGTACGCAATGATTTGGAGCTGAGGAGATGTTAAATAACCCAAATTTTACGACGTGATATTATATTTATGATCGAACGGCGGAAAGTCTTCCATCGATCGAGCAGAAGAATATTTGCTATCGATTCCCCGCATCAGAGAAAACACATTAAACCGGAGAACAGCCAGTTCGCTGGGAAAGCGGAGTTGTCCAAACACAGAAATCACTACAAGGCACGGAAGACTAAAACAAAGAATATTCTACTTCTAAAATCAACACAGCGCTGCTACACAAGCTTGGCATCTCACACGATGACATGTCCATCGCTTTCAAGTCCAAATGTGAGATCACGTGAGCAACGACCGGTGATAATATAGTTGGTCGTAAAGCATTATGGGCGGACCTTTCTTTCCTCCTTGAGCCACGAGAGACGATCCCGAAATTTCAATACAAATGCTGATTAAATGCAATGCTTAGATATACAGTAGATCAGATAGCTAAGGAAAAAAAATCCATACAGAGGCCTTTATACATACCTCAAAACTACTGGGGTTATGAACGTTGCATCGCCAGGAGCAGCGTTAGCCACTCGGACGATTAATACCCGCGATAACAGGAGGAAGTTTAACTTCCTTGCCTAAATCCGGACAGCAATTTTTTTCCAAACCCTGATCCAAACACGCCAAATTTACTGCATATTTTATAAATCGCGCGGCATAGCTATTTTAACATGACGGCTCGGGGAAGAGTGTTTATAACATCTTTTATTCGAGGTTTCTTGTCATCAGAGGTTACGTTATCTTCTTTTCCCCTTTTTTCCTCTTTATCCTAATCTACCTTTATCTTCATATCGACCAGCAACCTAGACACTAATGATCAAACTTGGATGTACAAGTGTTTCTTTGCAATCAAACCAGAATCATTTGACAACTGAAGGAATCGATGATGCTAACAAATCGTTTGGCCTTCCCCACTAAGGTTTGATTTGCCTTGTTTTTACATCTGAATCTCCATCCCATCTTTTTTCTCACCTTGACATGAAACTTGAGTAACTTTGGTGTCTATCGATAAAACTTTTGAGACCAAAAGCCGTACTTTCTCCGCCAGCTTGCCCCTTCATTTAATTTTCTACAGTGGGACTTATACACAGTAAATTTGTCAAATATCTCCAGGTACTAAGGCAATCTTAGCAAGTCAAGCAGTTAGCACGAAAAA
>OZ034967.1:57580664-57778164 GCA_964030785.1 Siderastrea siderea
AGGGCTCCCATGTGAAGCCATTACGGCTCCACCCAATGGACGTATGGGCTGCAGTGGCCTGGTAACCAACGAGACTTGTTTATTTACCTGCCATAACGGATATGAAATGCAAGGCTCTGAAAGACGAACTTGCCTTAACACTTCAAAATGGGATGGACAGCAAACATTTTGCAATGGTAAGCAAGATACAGTTTTAAAATAAGGTGATGGACAACTGCGGCGCTACTGAGTCTTGCTTCATCTACTTATCTGAGCTTGAGCGTCGACTATATATTTTTTCTTGCAGAGCGTATTTTAATTTCTACCCAGTATTTTTTGGGAAATATCTTTTAGCGCGAATGGCGAAAGGTTGTTATTGATGGGAAGAACAGAGTCAAATTGTGGTTCACGGAAAAGAATTTTCCCAGGGCAACAATTTGTTTCTGTTTTTGCCATCGACAGTGATCTTCACCAATCGTGGTAATAGCAGAATTCACGTACAGCAACGCTAAGGTTTTAGTAGGTTCAAGCTACTGGGAAATCCAGTTAACTTCAGTCCCCTCCATCATTACCTTAAAATTGTCAGTTGCAATCAGTATTGTTATTTTTTTTCTGTATTTCATTTGTTGGCCAGTGCAATTGTCATCTTCCTTTGAACTCCACGCTAAAGAAGAAGGCTTTGCTACTCCTATTTCTATCTTAATCTCCACTCTTTTCTGTATCTTACCGACTCGTGGGCGTAAACTTAAGGCTTACAAAAATACCTTCACACCTCCCCTTCCCCCCCTCCGTACGTTCCGTGGTCCGTGCCTATCCGTGACAGCTTTTTTCTAATATAAGCTCCTTCGCTTGCCTGACACAAACTCTTAACGGAGTTGCATGCTGCGTGTCACGTAAACGTCTTCGTTTTTTGGATGAAACACCTTACTTGGCAAAATGTATATCAAACCGATGAAATTAGCAGTGGCCACAACGATCAAATTAACTCAATGCGGTAGTGCTGTGATTTTAACGCTCATGGGGTCTGAGTTAGGGTCGCTGATAAGGGATTGCTAAGAACGAATTATTATTATTGGCTTATCTGGATTTTTCCGAGGCACACCATCCCAACTTTGAATGGCTAATACTTTACTGTCTGAGCTCGGTGGGGCAAGCTGCCTCACACATTTACTAGAGAGTGAATGATTTTGTCAACAAAGTAGGTTTGATTGACATCCGTGTTACCACAGCAACGAAACGATGACGTCATGATTTTTGTATATCAGCAATTTTCTCCACATCTAGACCTAAACTTCTAAAACGACCTATTGTCTCTTAAAGTCTAGGTGTAGATCTTCAAGACTGCAAAGTTTGAAAAAATTCTATGAGAGCTTTTTCGAAAAAGATCGGGTAGAATTTTTTTCCAGTAAGAAATTACAGGTTTACTTTATTTTCTATTGTTTAATCGGTACCAGGGTTATCCTGAAAGACTGAAACAACATTTTCACCGTATGTCATAGCTAAAGCATACAGCTACTTTTCCTGAAGGTTTTATCCAGTTGCTTCTCTAGATTTCAAATGATGAAATCAGACGTAATGTCTCAAATATGCTCATTTTACACAGAGAAGCAACGTCTTTGTTACGGAAGCTTTTTCTCAAAAACTAGTCGATGAATTTTCTTATAAATCTTGTGATCTCAAGTCTAACATGTATTGAACTATCCCTGTAAATCTCACGCGCATTGAATTATTTTAAGGGCGCAAAATACAAATAAAAGTATAAGAGACTTTTGCACTCGTCTCCAAAATTTTCATTGCCACTTCATTTGTTGACAACCGGCTTATTTCAGGAGTTTCTCTTTTGTCTGTATTCTACATATTTGTGTGCTTTGGAATCAATAAGTTTGCCATGCCTGCTTGCTACGCTTCGCTGGTGCCGGATTAGGATCGTGAAAATTCTGTTTTTAATACAATGACAATGAAAGCCTTATCTTAATTTCCATTTCATCGACTAGTTTTTGAATAAAAGCTTCTGTAACGAAGACGTTTCTCTGTGTAAAATGAGCATATTTGAGACATTACTCCTTGGCTTTGTGCGCCGAGCTTCTAGGTACATCCAAAGGACCCAAACGCGTCGCACTTTGTATCTTTCTATCGTCCAGTGCCACCCCAGTTATGCAACCCAAGTATGGTCGCCACAGTCAATTGACCTACTAAAGCGAGTTGAGAACGTGCAGCGCCATGCAACTAATCTAATTTTGAAGCTTCCCTTCCCGTTGCGATGTAACCTATAAGTCCCGCCTCCAACTAACAAATCTGTTATCCATCTCATACTGGCACGAATTTTTGGATATAGTGTTTTTCTATAAAGCTGTAAATAACCTAGTTTTCGTAGATTGTGAAGCTCTGCCTGTAACTAGACGATTAACGAGATTTACCAGGTCATCGAGCAGCAATGCTATTACTTGTATTCCTAAGCAAAGTAGAACTGTTACTTATCAACGCTCATTTTTCATACGCGCATGCCGCACATGGAATGTTCTGCCCTCTGAGGTACGCACAAATCACATTTCTCTAGCTTCTTTTAAATGTTTACTACTTCTCTACTACAACAGGGCTCTAGATCTGTACGACGCTGACGACATCAGAACCTGGAGAACAATCTGTCCCAAGTGCAACACAGCGAAGACTCTCCTGCGCCCGCCGTCTTGCTGCTTTTAGCAATTTAAACTTCCGTCTTTTAGTCATTAGTTATATATTTTATTATTTTATTATATATTTTAACGCGGGAACCACTGTAATTGGCTAGGTTGTAGTGGTCTCCCTGCCTAATAATTTTATGTATTTGTGTTGTTTTCTTGCTAGGCGAAGCTAAATAAATAAATTACGTCTGATTTCATCATTTGAAATCTAGAGAAGCAAACCGGATAAAACCTTCAGGAAAAGTAGCTGTATGCTTTAGCGATGACACACGGTGAAAACATTGTTTCAGTCTTTCAGGATAACACTGGTCCCGATGAAACAACAGAAAATAACGTAAAATCTCTAATTTTTAAGTGGAGAAAATTCAACCCGATTTTTTTCGAAAACGCTCACATAGAATTTTTTCAAACTTTGCAGTCTTGAAGATCTACACCTAGACTTTAAGAGACAATAGGTCGTTTTAGAAGTTTAGGTCTAGATGTCGAGAAAATTGCTGATATACAAAAATCATGATGTCATCGTTTCGTTGCTATGGTAACACAGATGTCAGTCAAACCTACATTTTTGACAAGTTCATTCACTCTCTAGTAAATGTGCGAGACAGCTTGCCCCACCAAGCTCAGACAGGAAAGTATTAGCCGTTCAAAGTTGGGATGGTGTGCCACGGAAAATTCCAGATGAGCCACCTTAAATTTCAGATTAAGTGTTTTTCTTGTAGTTTGCTAGTATCAGCGCACTTCCGGAGGACGTATTTTAACTAGTAATAGAGAGCGAAAGCCAAAAGTAAACGGCTGGTGTTATTCTGTTTTTCTTTCTTACTTTTACATAGTGAAAAGCTGTGGCCGCCTAGTTCCACCACTAAGAAGCATCCTTTACCTTCCTTGTTACTTCACATTTGGCTCTACCTGTAGACTTGGCTGCGTGGATGACTATATTGCGGTTGGTGATGGTCTTGCCTCTTGCCGCCTGACCAGTTCAAAGCAAGTTGCGTGGGACATAGGAAACTTTACTTGTAAAGGTTTGTGTCGTTTTACACCAGCGGAACAGCTGTCTTCCTTACTTATTAGAATCACCGAACTTCGCATCACTTGAAGTGTGTGTTCTCCACCACAATGCTACCAGGTGTCTTACATACCGTCTCATTTTAGCTAAAAGGACCACGTTTTAGGTGAATTTTGTTTCAAGTGAATTTGGCTAAATTCACTTGCCTAAATTCACCTTTTTTATTTAAATTCACTTTTTTTACTTCTTTTTTGAATTTTTGAATTTACGCCCAAGGACCCAAATTGAAAACTAAAAAAAAAAATAAAATAAAAACACTGCAAACGCTGACTTTTGTAGCGAAGTAGCCCGTGAACAGACTCCATAGCGGCTGATGAAGTAGTCCCTACGCAGTCGTCATGAGTGATCATCACGCAACGTTCTGCGTGACGGCCACTTATAACGGCTGTGCAGGAAACTAGTGATAGAGATCCCTGTTCCTCAATAAGGAGCCTTTTCATGGGCTGGGCTAGTGGCAAAAGGATTGATTGATCCAGTAGACATTACATTAGTCTGTACCCTTAAAGAGTCAATTGACATTTTTACTTCTTCTTTTCCCAGAGATAATCCTGTGTAAGCCTAATCCATGTCGTCATGGCGGAAAGTGCACAATTATCAATTCACGACAATTTTCGTGTGATTGTCAACACACCGGATATGAGGGAGATCTTTGTGAAACAGGTGTTGTGACGCTGCCCGATTTCCCAAAACTGATTCCCGGAAATCCTTCGCAGGGTCTTGCGTTGCAAGCAAAGCCCGACAATTCCTTGACCATCCTTTTCAATCCAACTATGAATTTAACTATCCAGCCCAAGGAAGTGACAATTCAGCACCCAACATCAAAAGCGGTTTTTCAAGTGACTGGTAACAAGTCTGGGGTTGGAGTGGTGTCGTATGGTCTTGAAGGGGTAAACAAACATGATTTTGCTGCTCCTCAAAACAGCTTCATATTTGTCAGTAGCAACATATCGAGTAAGAATAGTGTTTACACTAGACTTGGCCTGTTGGTGGGCGAGCTACCAATTGGATGCCAAGGGAAGAAAATCAAGAATTACTCAGCTGATGATGTCCACGTGGTTTTTGCAATTGGTTCGTCGAACTCAACTGCGTCAAAAGGTAGTTCTATCGAAAAAGGACCTGTCCATATCATAACACGTGACAACAAGACAATCCCTTTAAGTCTGGCGGGGTATGACTTTTCTTTACCTCACCCACCACAAAAAGAATCGGTGGAAAGACTTCTCAAACAATTAAATTTTAACGAACAGAGGCAGAGGCAGTCAGGTGACCAGTATCAAGTATGTCCTGTTTTAGAATCAGATGTAAAATACTCAGCGAAAGACATGATTGAATTCATACAGAAAGACGCCTTCCCTAAATCCTTCATGAGATACTTTACGGATCAGTTGCCACTATGGTTGAGAGTCAAGATTAAAGAAGACAATGATTTATTCGACTTAAACAACATTGTAGCCGATCTTGTTCACACTGCAGATGCTCAGGTCTTCTGTCCAATGTGCAAGTTTCCAAAGGGCAACCAATCAGTTGTGGTCCTATATCGACCGACAGTCAAATACAACATCTCTGTTGAGAACGAATACATTTCTTTGTCGAGTAAAGGCTCTTGTTTTGTAGTGGATATTTGTGAGACCGGAGTGTTCCTAACGTTATCCCAAAAAGCCAGCGACAAAGTTAGCACAATGCCGTTCATGCGGGACATGGCTGGGATGGAAACTGGTACTCTCCTCCTTTGGTTTTACGGCTTTGAGAAGATACAGCAGCAAGTTTTTGGCTGGTGTGCCAGATGGTCACCTTCCTGAAAATTTCTCAGATTATCGCTATAATCTGTGGTTGAGTGGAAATGCAAACATCTTCCTAAAAAACTCGAGTAATCTTGCTGTGGACATGAAATTGACTGGAGAAGCCTTTGCATTCGCGGAAGATTTAAATGCTGTGAGTACAGTTTGTCTATATTAAAGCTAGTGAACTCTGGGCAAGGACAGAGATTAGCATTTTTTGCAACCACAATAAAACAGAATTGACAGTATTAGGGTTAGCTCCTTAGTCCGGGGCGTTTTGCTAGTACCTACCATGTTCAAACTCAGTCTCGTCAGTAACAAACAGGAAATATCCTCATACACGTTCCTCTCAAATGCTTTTGCTACCTTTTCATTTTATACGCATTGCATTATGAAACTTGCACTCCCAACACACTCAACCTGTTTCTCTTCTAGTCATTTATCTGGTAATTTCCCACTTGATAAGATGCGTATATAAGGTCGTATATAAATTTCGAACTGCCTAAACTCTGTTTCCCTCATAGTTGTTTACCAAGCGTTTTACCCAGACAATGAGATGTGTGTTCCATGGATCAGTTGAGTTTAATATCACCCTTCGAGCCCTTGGCCAGAGGTTCACCTTGACGTTTTACTCCAGCGATGTGACGGGTAAAGCAAAGTTTGGAGGTGGGAAAAAATTATTTTTTCTGTAATTAACAACTTATATCAATATTCCAATTTTCAGTTGGCTTCAAAGCTGCAGATGCCTTGTCAGTCCGAAGTGTAACATAAGACCGGGTAGATAAGCCAAATCGTTCATCACGAACATGTTAGTTCATGATAAAGTGAAAGATGGCAAGGGCCAGTTATTAGACGAAGTTTAGACCGAATTCATAAAACGTATGGCCAAACCGGGGTTTAGCTTAAGGGTCTCCTAACATTCCCATTAATTGAAGGAATCTTATCTTACGCCACCTCTTGACCACGTTTTACAGTGGACTAACAGATAATAGCAAGCTAAACCTCCTCATAAGTAGGTTTAGAAGTCGTTTAGGGTTAGGGTTAGGTTAGGGTTAGGGTTAGGGTTAGGTTTGGTTTGGACATTCATGTGTGTCCTACATCCCTGAGTTGTTTTTAATTGATGTTTGATACTTTTTTTATTTCCAACAATAAACTGAAGTATAACTTTCAAAATATTTCCACATAACCCCTAACGTTACTAAAAAGAGATGGAATATTCAACATGTCGAGAGAATGGGACAAAAAAATCGAAGTCCCTGACAGGAATCGAACCCATGACCTTCCGTACACTGGAAGGTCTCTATCTCTATTAGCTACGTTACGTATGCAACTATTTTGTTAAAGGAAAGCATTTGCAAAACAGTAGCCTTTTCTCTGGAACAGCACGCAGGGATGATAAAATAAAAACAATAGCCACACTTGTTAGGGCCGATTTCGACGGCACCATTTTTGCGTACGACTGTCACATGCGACTTTTGTAGCTCGCACTCCTCGCGTTAGGCAAACAAAGATCGCAAACCACTCGTCATTCTAACATTTTAATTGTGGCTACGACTGTCGTAGGGTTTTAAAACAAGTTTTAAAATCCTACAACATTTTTCGTGTTGTCTGAAACTGTCGTGAAGATTTTTTATGTCTGATTCAAGCCTAATTTACATGCGCCGATTTATCTTGCCGACTTGGCCTGACTTGTTAAGAAAATGAATGAGCGAACACAACAATATGCCCGATTGATAGAAATCTGTCGCAATGCAACAGATGTTACAAATCGGGCCGATTCTCATACCAGCCAAACTGTAAATAGGACCGACAAATCGTAGCTTGCAAATTGGCCTATATAAGAATGAGCCAACTAATTTGGCCGATAAATTGTACATGTAAATTAGCCTTTAGACAACAAGATTCGCGTTTGCAGACATGACGTGAGCAAGTCGCATACCAGTGTTAGTACCAAAAATCTCACCGTCTAAATCGGCCCTTAGACGACGTTTGGCATGATCATCGTGGACTCCGGCTCATCTGCATTTGAAAAATGCAACTTAGATTCCTCTTAGCTGTGGTTTTTGGAGTCCTTGTCTAGACCTAATAGTCGGCAAAGTAAGCCATATGTTTCAAATTGACGCATGACAGAAATCAGTCGAACCCTTAACGCACTTAAACGTCCCTTAAACGTCCTGAGGGCTCATCAATGTCTGCGTTGGAGGCTACCAGGATAGATTCATGCTTGTATTTACCTTTTTCTTTACTGATTCATTTGCATTACTGAGGAGTGTTTGGCAGACGTAAGCATCACCGGACTCTGCTGAGCGGGGTTGGGACTGATGCTGACAAATACCAGTGTCTATCAATCTCTCTCATATTAGTATTTCTTATGAGAATGGCTTCGAAGAGCCGACAACTTGTGTTGCTTTTGGCTGCAACATCACGTTGAAGTCTCAAGAAGGCATACACGATTATCGCCCCCGAGCCACGCAGAAGACGAAAACTGACACGGTTCGACTTTGTAAAATATAGGAGGGCTCAATAGGAAACAACGACTTACTCAGCGTTATTTTTCATTTCCTTCCGACCGGAGGATTTTTCGCGGAGGTTTCTGGTTTGCCAGGGGCAAATTTGCAGCCAAGATGAACAAAGTACAAACTTGTAATGTGTGCTTTCCCCACAATTCACTCCCCCGCATTAGAATTAGAAAAAAAAGTTTAATCGTATTCTCTGACATAAGGTGATAAAATGTTTGAGTATTTAAAACAAGAATGTGTCAAGCACAGTTTTTGAAACGACATACGAAAAAAAAAACTTTGAAAGGAAAAGTAAGTTCCTGAAACAAAAATGCTCTTTTATCAACTTTACAGGAACGTCGTTTGTAACGCCTTCCGCTAAAGAATGCCGAGTACCTCAAGGATTCGTTTTCACTCTTGGAAAATCTACCCAACCTTTCAGTTCATCTCTGCTGTCTAATATCATCAGACCGAAAGGTCGATTCAAATATTTGCAAATCTACCATTCAGTTACCGGAGGTCAAGATGTCTCAGCCCACGATCAAAGCAACAACCTGCGGTTTCTGGAATGGCAGACGCAGGAAATAAAAAGAAACCTTCTGAGTGTTAAGAAATCTGTGCCCGAGCTTCAATCCAGCGTAGACAGGTGGGAAGCAGTGGTGGATGAAATGTATACTGCCATTATCGGAGCTCGCCGTCTTCTCTCCTCGGCTTCTGATTGGTTACAGTTAAAGGTATTCGTTACCAAGGTAGATGATGGCATCGATAACATGAAGAGAGCAATTGACCTTCTTGTAGCTCAGCTACAGCCATACCGTAAGCGAACAAATATTGAAGTGATCATCCATCGTTTCATCAGATGGAAGTTGGACCTTCCAAAGACCATCTCTCTTTCGTTCGTGAAGTCCTCCATTCAGCAGAACTTTGTCGGACTGCGTTTTATCTTAGTGGCTAAAATATGCCACATGAGACTGTGCTTTTCAGAAGTGAAGTCGAGCATTTGGTCCTTAAACGGCGAGCAGTGTGGCACAAACCTATCAAGTCATGAAGCTGGGTTACTTGTTGAAGGAACTGCTTTACGATTCATCTCTCTTGGCAGCTTTATGGCCATCCCAGTCGGTGGAATGTTAAAAATGGTTTTATCTCGTGACAGTGAGGATGTCGTGACCACTTTTGAGAGTGTTGTCAACTTACTTGGACTGAAGAGAAACACAGCCATACGAATGGATGAAAACAAGTTGTCTTTCCTTGTCTGGGGGCCCATATTTGGAGAGTTTGATGCACTTTTAAGTGTCAAAGCTGACATTGAAAAAGTTGTGGCGTGGAAGTCCCTAGTTTTTGAAGTAGAAGGTAGAATGAACAAGTTATCACGTCTCCACAGGCTTCTTGAAAACATGATCGCAAACGAAACTGCAATGGTGGCAAAAGAGGCTGTGTTAAGATTAGAGAATGCCCAGGCTGCGTTCGTTAATGCAAAAACAAAAGCGGCCTTGACCAAAGAAGTGTTAAATTCGAAACAGACAATGGTCGAAAAACTCAAAATCGAAAAACAAAGAGCGGAAGAGACACTGCGAGCGGCGCTTTTAGAATACGACCTAGCAAAAGTGCGTTTTAACAAAACCTTCTATCATCTTGAAAACTTCTATAGCTCAGTGTGCGAGATACAAGAGTGCAACTACACTTGCTTGAATGGCTGCGTGATCCCTCACCTGTGTCAAGACCCCCTCAATATAACTTATCTCGAGCAGCAATGTCATTCGGTGGAAAAACCTGTAAAGGTGAAAGTCCTACAAGCCAAGAGAGAAACACGTAGTTTTGCCGTTCAGAGATTTAAAACCGTTATCACTGGCGACTGTTTAGGAGGTCCATCACTTGAAACCATAGGGAAGTTTGCAAAAAAGGGAGAGGAAATTGGGGGGGAACTTGGATCAATATTAAATAATGGGTCAGGAAAGGTGTTGGCATTTGTTGGGAAAATCGTTGGAGGCATAGTTGGATTTTTCTATAAGCCAATATTCGGCTGTTCTGAAACTCGCAAAAGAGTACCTGATAAGCCCCGAATTATGATGTACGATCACAAAACTTTCGAAGTAAAGGTGGCTACACAGCTGGTTAAGGAAATTAAGTGTTCAAGTCACAAGGAAAAGGCAAAACCTGGTGGATACGGTCCTCCATATCAATGCTGCAAGCAATATGGATGCCAAGTCAAAGTGATAGATCCTCAATGCATCATAAACAATGATGAATGCCTGGTATTGCTGACCGACCTCAAATTGAAACTGGATGCAATGAATGCAACATTGCTATCTGAATACCAGTCTCTAAGAAATTCTATTGATAAGGTCGCAAAAGCAACGTTTTCGTACGAGAAATCCAGAGTCCGTCATGAAAATGCAGTCACTCGGCTCAAACAAGTAGAAGCACACATGAAGCAGCAAATATCAGCTGTACAAGTTACCAATGTTTCCATGCTTCATGTTCGACGAATTGTCGACTTTGGGCTTAAAATAGCACAGGCCATGAACGCCTCGAATAACAAAAAAGTTATAAATGTTGGCGAAATGCAATTTTCCCTACCCATAGTATCAGGAGGAACCAGAAAGATTGTTTTTCAAAGTAATGCCAGTACTGTTGGTGGGCAACGAATGGTGGTGAGCTTTCTTGTTGATTTCGACCAGGTTGAACGTTCAGTTAGTTCGGCGTCTAAGGTTATCATTAACAAATTATTTCCTAGCAAAGGCGCAAGACGAAAACGATCGATATCCAGAGAATCAGCAAATTCTACTCATTCTCAACATTATAGCTTTATAGATTACGAATACGCATGTCTGTTTGCCAACAAAACACAAAATTACCTGAGATACATGCTTCATTCATTAAGTGAGCTTATTTCTTCAGTTGGAGGCTTAAACGTAAACATCTCCTCAGGATCACAAGAACTTGAAAGACTATCCCAAATCGTAAATTCTAGCAGTTTGATCTCGTCAAGGAAATACAGTAATGTACATCCAAACAGCTCGTTCGTAAAAGACTTCTTGGAAATGATACAGGTCTTAAAGGATGAAAATTCCCAACTAACCAATGCTTCTTCCCAGTCTTGGAATATCACTCTGGATACTTGGAGGGCGTTTCTGGAGATGTACACTTCAAACAAAGGATTTGTAGAGTGCTCTGGAACACAAGATTGTATTGACTATCTTTTCGAAGGAGCAAAGGAAGCTTATGAATTTGAAAAGAGCCCCAAAGCCCTTGAGATCAAAGAAGCCCTTCAACAACTAAGAGAGGTAGTAAAAACATTAACCTCAGAAGCCCTGAGTATAAAAGAAGCCGAAAAAGCTCTCAATCATGCTGCTTCATTGCTTCTAAAAACGCACGACAATTCCGTTTTGTGCGGGGGAACACCACGCATCATATCTTCCTCTCAGGGAGAAGTCATTCTGTTTCCCAGAGACACTCTGACGCTGAATTGCAGTGCTGTCAGTGAAGCTGGATTAACATTTGCGTGGCAAAGAAATGACAAGCTCATGGGGAAATCAGTGGATGGAACCTTCTATGTGAGAGGTGTTACCAAATATAACGAAGGTACTTATGTTTGCGTGGTGTCAAACAACAAAGGCAGCACGTTTTCCAACGTAACAATAGTCAAAGTTCATAGCAAACCCAAAATCACACAACATCCAAAGCCCCAAAGAGTGGTCTTTGGAAGTCAAATGCCTGCGACATTCATCTGCAATGGAACAGCTGAGCCATCGCCTACTTTTCAGTGGTTCTTTCAGCCCACCAATTCATCCGCTGTCAAAATCAATGAAACCAGGGGTATGTTGTATATGGCCAATCCTCAACTTCACCAGGAAGGGTATTATTATTGTGAGGCGTCCAACAAGCATGGAGCAGCAGTCAGTCAAAAAGCCCGACTGGATGTGTTGAAGTACACAATCGGTCTTCCAAGGTTGCTTATTGCCTTCAATCTTACCACCCGTTGTTGGTTAGCATCCAATTCTTCTAGCAGCTTTTCCGAAGATCCAATTTCTTGTGTGACGAAAAACCCATTACCACCATCGCTTGACAAGACCTTCTCGAACAACCTTCTTCATTCACTGGCGCGGTCACTAAATGTGTCCGTCGCGTTAATCTCTAAACTACAATACAGCCTCGGAAATACTTCAAAGCCTACCGTAGCGTTTGTGTTTGACGTAGATAACGAACCTTGGAAGGAGGAGCGTTTTGCATCCTACATAGAAATCGTAGAAGCGATTGCTGTTACTGAAGCCAGCATGCTCAAGAAACTGGTACAGTTCAACTCAGATGTGTTCAACACCACGTTTATAGTTCCTTGGAAGAAAACAAGTCTTTTTGGAGAACCTGGAAGCATTCTTCTGTACCCGTTGTCCCCCGATTGCCCGATAGGTCAGACCCTCAGAAGAAATGGATATATTTGCGGTGAGCCTTACGTCAGTTTTAATGATATTTTCTTTACCTGATTTTCCTTTTGGCAAATGTAAACTAGACTTCCATACACTGAATATTTGGAACACGGAAAAAAGGAAATTTATATTTCGAGGTTTTGCACTCGATATCGGAAATTTGTCGTTGACCCAAAACCAAAGTAAACAGATCTAGTTAAATCATAAAAATATACACAGGGAACCCAAACGCTGTATTAACTATATCATAATCATTTAATAAAAATATTGTTATTTACCTGTGTTCGTGTGCCTTTATGAGTCGTTTTGGAAGGGATTTGAATCAGAGCGGAGACGGTTTTAATACCCTGCTGGTTTCAAATGTTATCTTGTCTGGCGCGTCGAAAAAAGGACGCGACAATTACGTCTTAAGTTGCCGTTAATATCAACTATTAACTCTCGTGGGGAGACAATCTCGGATTTCAATTAACGGCCAAGAGAAGAGAAGAGAGACAAGGGATGGAACTCTAATGGGGCTTTCGTAGAGTCTGTGACTACAGTTGAGGTGACTAGTCTAAGGCGTGGAATGCGCGAGGAAACACGAGCCGACGGCCCCCGGCCTTTCACTGCAATTTCAGCCACACGCGATTTAAATCCTTCACAAGGTGTCGGCAATTTCAGTGTTGTTTATTGGTGAGTGGAATTATATATATATTTTCGCGTGTTTTCGTCGGTTGCTTTCCAGAAAATAAAATAAGAGTGCGACGTTGCATTTTTGCTGCTTCGTTTTCCTCCTTCACGTAGCCCTTCACAAATACTATTAAACATTTCCTTGCGTAGATCAAAACGTCAACATACGCTAGCAGTGTCAACCCTTTGTGGTAGGTAGGCCTTCGCAAATACTGTATTTCTACATGTAGATCAAAACCAACATACACGAGGGGTAAACAGCAGTAAATTTATCTCTCAAAATAAAAGATATTCAGCCTGTTATGTTCTGTTTTCTATTTCCGACTCATCCAGCTGTCAAAGAAAAACAAAAGAATCTGTCACGGGAACAGTAGAACCATTTCGATAAAGCAAATGTTCACCATAAAGAAATCACGGTCAAGTCAAGTGTAGTCACAGATCTGACGAAAAGTCGCATGTAAAAAACAACGCAAAATAAGCATAAAAGCGGACGTCCAAACAAACGAATCAAACACCATCCTATTGTTGCATCTTCAATCAGTCAAGATGGGAAATACCAGCCGATTTTGTTCAGTTACAAGAGAATTGCGCCTCAAGTTAAATTGCCCTCATTTTAGTTTCATCCCTTGTCTCTTCTCTCCCCCGAGGAGAGGTGAATATTAAATAATAATGGAAACTTGAGACGTAATTTTTGAGTCCTTGCGTTTAAGATGCGCCAGACAAGACAACATTTGAAACCGGCGAGGTGCTTAAAACCCTCTTCGCTCTGATTCAAATCCCTTCCAAAACGACTCGTAAAGGCACAGGAACACAGGTAAACATCAATATTTTTGTCATTAAAGATGTGTTTATTGTTCATCGTGGTGTAAGATAGGAAAGATGAACGTTTATTCGTTTGTCTCATGATAGAATCGCTTTGAGTTGTTGATCGTGACGTTTCCACTGCAATACTGCTAGTCTTCATCAGGCGATGAGGTCGACTGTTTACGTGTCGCTATTTGTAGCATGTTGGTTCGCTACTATTGGTGCATTTTGATCCTCATTATTATTCCGACTGTTAGATGTTGTTCCCTCATAGGTCCGCTTTGTGGTTGATCGGCTGTTGTGCTTTTTGAACGTAGGTATCCAAGCTTCAGGAATTTTGATTCCACTATCTGATGTTATTAGGGTGAAGTCTTATATGGATAGACTCTTTGACCCTACGTGTGTAGCAGTGAGGGTCACGATCAATAAACTTAACTTCTTTCCAAATAGGAAGATGTCCCGTTTCGTTAGCGTGCTCCGAAACGGAGCTCCCAAAAACAACAAGACCAACAGCCAACAAAGAACCTACGCAGGAATTTAAATCTACTGCGGTTCTACCCTACATAAAAGGTGTATCTCAGGTTCTTCGCCGTTGCCTACAACAACAAGGCGTACGCACCGTCTTCAAATCAGACACAACTCTTAGGTCTCACTTAGTGCGACCGAAAGACGCCCTTGAACCAACTAAAAAAGACGGTGTCGTCTGTAACATTCCATGTGATTGCGGCAAAGTATACAATGTACATCGGGGAAACAGGGAGAGCAATGCAAGAAAGGATAAAAGAACACGACAAAGATATCCGGCTTGCTTGGCACAAACTTCCGCCGTTTCGGAGCACGCTGACGAAACGGGGCATCTTCCTATTTGGAAAGAAGTTAAGCCCTTTGTGAATCGTGACCTTCACTAATACACACGTAGGGTCAAAGAGGCTATCCATACAAGTCTTCCTCCTAATAACATCAATAGAGATAGTGGAATCGAAATTCCTGAAGCTTGGATACCTACGATCAAAAAGCACAACAGCCGATCAACCACAAAGCGGACCTATGAGGGAACAACATCTAACAGTCGGAATAATAATGACGGTCGAAATGTACCAATACCAGGGAACCAACATGCTACAAATAGCGACACGTAAACAATCGACCTCATCGCCTGATGAAGACTAGCAGTATTGCAGTCGAAACGTCGCGATCAACAACTCAAGAGACAAACGAATAAACGTTCATCTTTCCTATCAATATATTTTTTTAAATGATTATGATACAGTCAATACAGCGTTTGGTTTCCCTGTGTAATATACAGGGATCAGTACCCGCTTTCTTATTAGCTTAGGGCGCACCAGATTAACCCATTAACCAGTGCAAAAAAAAAAGTGAAATTGCTTTATTGCAGGAAGAGTTTGTGTTTTTCTTTTTAGTGGAAGGTCGCAATTTCGCACAGAGTACAAAGAGGTTCTCGAGGACCGATAAAAAATAGTTAATGCTCACATTGCAGGGAAACATTTGCCATTTCACTCATTCCCATTGTTATTAAAGCGCTCAAATTTAGCTCCTAAAAGAATGAACATTGTGAAATGAAAATTTTTGATGCAGATCTTGCACAGTCTAAGAGTGAACCGATATAGGTCAATATAAGGCGGAGTATGTGTCTAGAATCTGTGGTGCGTCTTTTAAGAAGCACTACAGAAGAATGGATAGCTTACAAGTGTTCCCCATGTGCGTCCGAGATAGATTTTTGGCCTCTAAAAGCGGTCATTGTATCTTTTGACAGTCAATCAATCTGTTAAACTGCCGCCATAAGGTTTTCCTTTAATTTTCTAAAGAGGGTGGTTTTTTTTTCTGTCACCACCTGCCGTCTAAAGCAGCTGTACGTTTACCCCTTAGAATCGGATGACGATCAGTTGCTAGGGTTACGATATGTGACGTCGTAAGTAGCATAAGGTCAAACCACTTCTGAATAAAAATCCCTTTTTTTTTCATTATTTTTTCGGTGAAAAAATGTGAACTGCTCAAAAAAAGGAAAATTGTTCACATATGTCATCTTTTATGTTTAGCGCGAAAAATTTTCAAGTTCTGCCGTTTTTGATGAATTCTTATTAAGACAGGCCTGTAGGGCAATGTCTTATAGTTTTACGAAAGTTTCGTTGTAGCAGGTTGTTCAAGGCCATTGTTTTGACCGTGTTTTTTGGGGGGACAGGGCTAGGTTATTGCAATGCCTCCACCATGTTTATTTGGGGGTTTTAGGGGAACCTTCGAAAAATGGTGGCCCCACCGATTGCTGTTCGCAACAACTTTCAAGAGGGTTTTGGACATTATACGGATCAAAGGGGAAAACTCGATTCAAATGAATTGGAAATTTGAGGGCTCAAAGCAACGAATGAATTGTTCCAGGACAAATTAGAATTTCACTCTAAGAGGAGGCTTGTCCGAATGTCGGCAACTGAAAAATGAGGCGTACATTTCGGGCCTTGTACTCCCTGAGGCTCTATAAAGCCTTTTTTGGATAAAACAAGAACGTTAATTCCCAGAGTAAATTACGCGCATTTTAATGAATTTATTTATTTATGCATTTGAAATCTAGCTCATATAAAGAAGGAACGAAAACGCAAGAATCTACACTGGGTTAATTTTGTCGAATGAAAACATTTAACAAATTATTATATGAGATATTCATTTAATCTCGGCCGTTTAGTTGGGGATCATCTTTCGACAAGTGGTGACGCAAAGAAACAGGTAACGCAATTTATTAAACGCAGGGCATTTCTAACTGTATTGTAAAATACTGAAAATGTGAGGGCTGCAGGAGAATTCAGACGTTTAATTCAAGCAACTACAAGTTCTTGCGGTTTTTTATTTTTGTGCTATTTCGAAAACAGAGAAATGTTAAAAATTCATGTAGCTCTTGAACCTAATGACTCACAAAGTAACTCGAAATTGTAAGGGCCCATCTTTGATAAGCCACAGGTTATCTTGTTTTGTTTAAAATCCAAGATGGCGGCGCCATTTGTGTGAAGTCGCGTGCCCCTAGTAGCGCCACAATCTGTAACATTTGCCTTATGTTGTGGTGTTCTTCACGGGCTATTTGTTAAGGTGAAATCTTTGCAAAATATTCTGACACAACAAAAACCTCAAGGGAGTTCGATCATTCCTCCACCTTTGTGCTACGTTGGGGTTCTAAGTGTACTCGTACGTCCGAAAGTTGAGACCGTTATTACAAAGACGTACGCGCACTTCTGTGTAAACACAGACTTTTTTTTGCTCCTTTTAGCGAACTGCCCTGCTGGTACATATTACAGCAAGGAAAACAACACGTGCGTTAAATGTCCTCGTGGCACTTACCAACCTGCACAAGGTCAAATGGAATGCATCTCCTGTGGCCGTAACCTTATCACAGTGTCCAATGGAGCAGTGGAAGGATCACATTGCATTGGTAACAAACGGACTGTATGAAACTTATTCTCCTGGGTTAATTAGCTCATTATAGGCAAAGTTGGTTACCTGACTGTTCTCAAACAGCCGTATTTCACTTTTTTGAGTCTTAAACTACAATATACAAAGAATATCTTTAAAAACCACACAGGTATGCCATTTTGGACCGTTATCAGTCCTTATCACGCTTTTCTTGTTGGGTTTTCTTATTATTATTATTATTATTATTATTATTATTGTTGTTGTTGTTGTTGTTACAGAGGTTACGTCATCAACAAACAGCAGTCCTACTTCTGAAGCGAAACAGTCAACTATCACTGCTTCCCCTTCTGCAACACCATCAAGAATTCGTGAAGTAAAGGTATTGCATTAGTCTTTTCTAATGCTATAAGCAAATTAATATTTAATGATGACTAATAAGCTTTTCCAAAAATAATGGATGGTTCGAAACGGCTAGTTCTGCTTGCATTTGCCATCCTCGTAAATCTCAAAAGGTGATGCCCTTCAAACGGAGGAGAGAAAGCTGCGGATTCTCTCACGGAAGATTGGGGAGAGAGACTTCCCAATCTATGTCACTCATATCCACTGTTTCCAGAATTTAAAACGAAATTTAGAATTCTTCTTTACCATATTCGGATTCTTCTGTGAGTCCTTCTAGGTTTTAAGGCAATCTCCCACGTTTGACCGAAATCTTGACGATTTCGTTAGAAATACAGACAACCCCTGTTTCGATAAAACTGAATGCTCCTTAAAATTTGTAACGACAGAACTTTTTGTTTAGGGAATTCTCAGTTTTCAAGATGTAAAGTGTGAATTTTGAGCAATGATGATGGGTGGACCACGAAAAATAGAAGTTGGCATGAATCGAGATCCACCAGTCACCGCATTTAATTTGAACCTTTTGAACTACAGTCGAACCTCTATTAACTACCACCTCCCCACAACGGCCACTTCTCTGCAGAGACCACTTTTTTCGTCCCGGCCAAAGATCCATACATTTGCTCTTATTTTACCCTCCCTGCAACGGCCACCACTCGACGACGGCAACGGCCAGCAAAACGGGTCCCCAACTCCCAAAATAACTTCTCTATAGGAGTCACAAAACAAACAACTGCAGAATAATTTTGCTTACATAATGTTTAACACAGGCGGACATCCAGACTGTAAAATTTCTATAAAGGCAGCCTTCGGCTAGATTCAAGTGATCGGGAGAAATGCTCCACGTAATACTGAATTTCAGTTTTTCGATCCCAAACTGTGATACACTGTGAGCAAGATGAATAAAGTTAAGTTACCTTACCTCAACTGTGTGATCTTTTGCGATTTTATTGCGTTTTGAGTCGCTCCCGCACAAAAGGAGAAGAGAAAGATAAGGCGTACAAATTCGATGGCCAGCCTAGCCAACGACCTCCTGAATTTTGTCCGTTTTCTCCCACTTCCACGCGTCCCTCGCTATCCAGCCTCCGGTAAATGAAAGCCAGTTAACTTTTGAGGATCGGTGCCAAAAAAGCCATCGTCAAAGGATGTCGAAAAAGTGGTCGATCACAATGGCAAAATTTGAGTTTGCGTGCGACAAACTGCAGCCCCTGGCCAACCTACGCGACACGTTTGGTCCGTGACAAAATCTGGCAGCCCCAGTTACCCCCAGTCCATGGACTACCCCGATGGACTACCCCTAAAATGGATTACCCCTAAAAAATAGGATAAAAAAGGGTCTATAGATCACACTCCGTGATGCAAAACACAACATCCTGTGACAGAATTATACAAATAAGCTGGGCCCAGCGTTACAAACATCAGCAGGGAAATTAACTCGTCACGTTGCAGATAATATTCCAGATCCTTTATTGTCACAACTACAAGCATGAGAGGCTGATAAAACTGTATTAAGTTCCTAAACAAACCAGACTCAATGTACCTAGTATGCCGAAAGCGGCATAGAAACCACATTTACTTGCTTAACAGACGATCAGAGGTCAAATTTAACTGAGAATAACAAACAGTGCGCGCGAGCCGCAAGAATCCAACGGCTATCAGAAAAAGATCGATATGACGTCGAGATCAAAGTCTAAAAATGCAACGTTTAAGTTGAAATCGCTCAATTCAGTAACCATTTAAAAATCCTCCTAACTAAAACCACTGCAAAAATACAAGAAGCAAAATTAGTCGAAAGACCGAGACATGCAAGGGGAAAACATGAAGTAGGAGTCCTGCAGGCCTCCCAACCCCATTTTATAACTGAGGAACTACGATCTCGTTTCTGCTGTGATCCATAGCTGGGGTGTAAGAAAATGTGCAGATCAGCTGCAGAAAATAAAACCACCCCAGCCCTGGTTCAAGTTCCTCAAAAGGACAACTTGATTTGAGTCTACACTTTCTGCGTTCAGCGGTTGTTCAGAGAGTATAATTATTTAAAATGGCAGCTAGAGGCCGTGCTGACGAAAATAAACAAGTTACGTGCAATGTAAGTATATAAAGAGGAGTTCTTTCAATAGTACTCATTCGAAATAGTATTTTTAGGGGTAGTCCATTTGGGTAGTCCATCGGAGTAGTCCATGGACTGGGGGTCAGTGTTTTGTCCATGGCCGGACTGTGACACTGCCTCGAACAGTCCGGATTGTCCGCCTGGGTGCTTAAAAGGTACCAACGGCGTTACTTTTTCACAATTTTTTTATTCGCCTTCCAGTGAAAAGGTGTGTTTCAAGACTTAGTTTGAATACAATGCAAACTTTGTTAACACTTAACGAGTTGTTTGTATTGTACTTGTGCTTTTATTTCCACAAATAGAGAGGGAAGTGCCTAAAATGAACGATATATAGTCGACACAGGCTGTTCACTCTCAGAAAAGAAGAGATGGTACCCATACACTCAAGTTATTTTACTTATTGGCTTTATTTTGTTGACAATTTCGCTTAAGACCTTTCATACTTTTTTCTGAGTTGTTATGCCATTGACTTACCCTGATTTTTTTTCGGTTATATTAGGTACAGGAAATTTGAACATATTATCACCACTGTTGAATGAGTTAAAAGTTTTTACTTAAAAGATTCGAATGGTGTCACACGATAATAATAATTATGATGATGATGATAATAATAATGATAATAATAATAATAATAATGATAATAATAATAATAATAATAATAATAACTAATATTACACATTTTAGAATATAATGAGAAAAGGTGCACTACAGCATGAGAACTAACTACAATAACATCCCTACTTCCCTATAACGGTCACCTCTCTACAGCGGCTAGTCAACCGGCATTTGTCCCCTGGGTGGCCGTTGTAGAGAGGTTCGACTGTGGTTAATTGACGGCAGCGAAAACTCAGCGGTTTTATTGAAGGCACAATACCGTTAGCTCAAGCCTGTTTTACGTCGTTTTAGTATCGAAATTTCTCGTGAGAAATATTTCCTTTCAGATCACTCTAAAAGCACTGTAAAGAATTTAGGTTTGTATGGTCGTCGCTAATTTTTGCAGCTTTGATGTCTACCTGCGGTCTCTACGGTTTTGAACGATTGGCGACCTAAATCAAAAACCCACGTAACTTCTAGCCTGATAGTCTCTCTTAACTCTTCCTTAAGGACGGTGCCTTTTTTGTTACTGCGCATACGTTCTGCGCATCTCGAGATATTCAGGTTTCTTAAGGAATTTGCCCCCTAATGCAAAAGTATTTTTGCACTGCTTATGACTATGTGGAAAAAGCAGATCTTAGCAAGGGCTGTCAGAATCCAATAAGAAAATTGGGGGTAACCACGCATTTTTCAGAGATAATTAGGCTTGAATTTGGAAAGAAATTGCCTTACATTTTTTGTATTTTAACGCCTTTGCAGAATAATGGTTGCTTAATTATCTCTGAAAAATGCGTGGCTACCAACAGTTTTCTTTTTGGATTCTAATCACCCTGGCTAAGATCTACTTTTTCCCCATAGTCATAAACTTTGCAAAAATACATCTGTATTAGGAGGCACCGTCCTTAAGTTTATAGCTTGTTCGGCATTACGTCTTCCAAAGTTCAATTCGAACTCCAGAAATTTTCATGGAAATTCGGAAACGCTCAGCGAATCAATGTCAAGTTGTTCTTTGCCATTTTGATATTTTCCAACAATCAAGGACGTAGTTTTAAGGACTCGCTTCAAAATAATTGAAATACTAGAAAAGCGTGACTTAGATCGGCTGTGAACATCAGTGTTCTCGTGGATTTCGCGGTTCAACGTAATACTAATTTGCCACCGGCCGATTATTTTATTTTCGCGAAGTGATCGGCCATTGGCCAAGACACTCAAGAAAAGTTACGAGTTCCTAGCTAGGTAAGGAGGTAAAGACAGAATCCTTGGTGGCGTGTCCTCCAACCCCACCCCAGGGGAGGGTACTTCCTATGGTGAGCTATACGGGAAGGATCTTCCCGAAAGCAGTACCTTTTTGTGTTTTCAGTATGCAGAAGGGTTAGGGGAATTTGTTATTTTATGTATTTTAGATTGTTTCTGAAATGCACCTTGACTGAAACGGACAGCAGCTAAATCACCAGGAAGGCTTGAAACTTTTGGCTGAAATTTAGACTCTTTTTGGCTTATCTTTCAGGTATTAAAAGATCTAGAGTGTAATTTTTTTTAAATCTGTGTACCATTTCAGTAAAATATATAGATTTAGCCAAGCCTAAAAGCGGAGCCGCGAAGGAATAAACTGGTGTTCGTTTCACAAAAACAGTCCTGAAACTTTTCGGTCTGAAATACATTTCGGGGCTTTTTTTGGCTCGTTCGCTTTCGAAAAGTGTTTCTCAAAAAGCCTGAAAGTGTTCCGAATTGTCCTCCAATATTTTGGGGATCTGTTCTGTAAAACCAAGCTCGAAAGGTCATTCTAGAGGCTGAGCACAGCTTGATTATTTTACTCACGAGCCGTCTTGCTTGGTGTTTGCAATGTTTCCATATCCTGTCATTAACTGTCCAGGCTTGTCAAATCCCCTTGGATTATTGGCTGTTCCCTTGAATGAACTTGAAACGGCGCTCATTTACAAAAACAAAACAAAAATTATTCGACCGTTTAAATGGGTTATCTTCATCGCGTTCGGATGTTAACAAACAACATGAACTGCCACTAAATAAAAATATTAGTCTGGTCAAAAATTTATACTGACATTTCACCGGCATTTTACTGGGATTACCCGAAAGAAAGGATCTGGGGAGCTTCGAAGCACTTGTAATAAACTTATCAAAGAAATGTCGCGTAGGTTTTAGCAGCCGCGAAAAAATTCAAGCACTTTGAGGAACACACATTCCTCACCGGATAAAATAGCTTTAAACTCAAAACTGCTTCGCCTATAGTTACTTAAGTAACCCTTACATTTCGTTCTCTAACTTGAGACCATCGAGATTGAAAACAAACAAACAAACACCGTCCAAACATTCTTAACTCTCTGGCATAAGTTTTGCGGCTGCAAATTGTCTGAAATTCGAGCGCTCTTAAAAATGCCCAGAACTGTTTTTGGAAGCTTTTCGGATATAATAGGTTTAAACCGACAACTGCTTCGCTTACAGTTTTTCAAATAACTGTTATATTTCGTTCTCTAACTAGAGATCATCAAGATTCAAAACAAAGAAACACCAAACACGCTTTAATTAAATTATGCTGGCATAAGTTTTGCGGATGCGAAGTAAACCTGTATAAAGTTAGGCGCTTTCAGGAACGCACAAAACTGTTTTCGGAAGCTTTTGGGATAAAATAGCTTTACGCCGACAACTGCTTCGCTTAAAAGATTATTACTATTGAAAACTTCTAAGACAAGAAAATCGACGGTTTCACAAAGAGGTGGACCGGACTGTCAAAATTGAAAGCAAGGCTTGTGCAGTTGTCTTGCGGTTGTGCTTAGACCTACTGTTATGAATAAACTAACGCAAAATAATGGACAGAGAAATCATTTTTGAAAAAAGTTTATTCGAAAACCCGTAAGTTTATACTTAAATGCAATTCGCGTTACACTTCCAAAATCGTAGGTCGGTCCACGCGAGTGAAATCGGCTGAGCATGGCAAAATATTCAAGATTCTGTCAAATCTGAGCGCGTTTTCTAATAATTTTTTAAAGTCAAAAGTAAATGACAAATTTCTAATGGCATAAATCAAATTTCCATTTCAAAACGTAATTTCTTTCACCGTAATACTCAAAATCATTTACCTTAGACCCTTTAAAAAGTTCACTTACTCGGTTGTGTTTCAGAACAAGGCAAGCTCTCCGCCGTGAAGAAAACAAAGCGATGAAGTCCTTTGAAGGCAGCTTTCGTAACTTGAACTTTCCGCCTTCTACCAGTATTCTTTTGAACTTTTTCTTTCCATTTATAGATATTAGATGTTTTTTTTGTCAAGTATAAACTTCAGTACTCTCGAGCAATCGTTAAATGCTAAAGAAACTTAAGCTTTTAAAGAAACCTCTTTTTTAAAAGCGACGATGGTTATGCGATTTCCCGCCAAAAACGCCGGTTGCCCAAAAGCACCGCGCGATTTCCCGCCAAGAAAAGAAGGCATTCTCTACCCCCGTCAGGTTGTCTTGGGACTCCCCTCCCTCTCCCACAGAGTCTGTACGGACGGACGGACGTACGGACGGACGGCCACGTGACTATTACGTCACAACCAAAATTTCTCGGATTGATAGGTTACCAAATTTCCTTAGCAATGGAGCTCCGCTGGCGGGCTTTGCCCGCAGGCTCCACTACAAAGGGTAAGGCTCTGAACTTCGGAGCGGAGCTTCAAGTTACGAAACGTCTTTAGTAAGGTGTGGTTTTACTTAGCCATGAAGAGGAGGTTTATTCCCACAGCCTCGAGCTGATGGATATTCCCATTTCAAACAATTGGCAGCTGTCCATTGCGAACTGACGATTTAAAGGAGAGGTGACCAGGCAAACGTTATCAGGGGAAATTTGTAGTACTTGTGGTAAAAATTGCGAGCGCTCACTCTGCAAGGAGTTTTCGTCCGCTACAATGGTGCGAGGATTACGGAGTCTTTTTCGCTGAACGCTTTATATGTGGACTTGAGTTACTCAAATCTGAGTAGAGTATTCCATTTTACAAGGGAAAATGGATCTGTGCTCATGACAAAATAAGATGACTAAAGTGCTGCATTGTCACCATTTATGTTACTGTTTATGTGGCTCAATAAACATTGCAAGGTAGCTAATTTTTGACATGTTGCGATCCTTGCACTAAGCCAGAGATAAGCGAACCCAGGGAAAACGACAAAATAGCTATTGTCAAACCGAAACAACAATCTGCTCGACTAGTCTTTTGTATTTAAGATGTGACATCTTGCCGTTATCTCTTACAAATAATGTTCAGTTTAATAAGCAAAGTTATCATATGACCCGTACGGACCCGCGCGCAATTTCCTTGGAAAACCATATGAAAAAAGTCCCGTATGAGGGCCGTACGCCTCGCTCTAGCAGGGCCGGAAAAAGCCGTACGGCCCTACTAGAAAAGCGTACGGCCCCGCTACTACCGCAAGATGACGGGATTGGAACCAGTTGATTCCACAGCTTTGAATTCAGATGAACGATAGTTAAGATTTTTCTAAAAAGCAAAGAATGTCCAACATGTTTATTAAAACTTTACTATCCAGAAAGCGATGTAGTTTGCAGGCGCAAAAATTAAAACAAAACGTGTTTAAACTTGGCAAATGATGAAGAAATACTCCTGACAATAACAATAAAATCGAACTAAAAGCCGTCAAAAACTGAAACAACATAATCGGACAAAGACGTATTCTGGTTTGAAGTCATGATAAACATTGAAGAAAAAATGCAAATGCGAAGTAAACTCAAATTTCTTTTTCTGCTGTGTAATTTTTAAATCACAACAAACAAAATGCGAGTACGTGTTTACGACTAACCTGCCAATGACACAGTTTCCCGCTTGTTTTCACGAAGCATTTTAAGCACAATTTGGACATCAACTGTAATGCAGAGCTCAACATCGTCGAGGAACTAACGAATTCAAAGACTAAGCAGCAACAGCAGACGTTCATGAATCCTACGATCCGTGGTAAACTAAACAACTTGAAGCTGAAGGGAAACGAAGCGTAGCAAAATCGTGAACTGCCTGTACAATCCCTTTCCAAGTCTTTATGTAGTTTCATAAATTAAGATCTAATGTTGTTTTTAACATCCAAAATCCTTGGCGGAAAATTAATTAATCCTCTCGTTCAAACCAATTGTGAATTTCGGCTCACAAGAAACGTCGCTAAGTTGTTCAATCAGGATACATTCAATCTTCGCTGAGAGACGAGCACGACTAGCCGAAACGTCGTACAAATTCTTTGTTGTAGTCCTTCATAAACGTTTCCTTTGAAATTTCTACTAACTGCAATCATGTACGAGGAATGTAGTAGGATTTAAATCTTCTTGGAATGGAGCTAAAACTCGGAGATTTGGTTGACAATTTTAACAGAAGTTCAAAAAGTTTGTACGCACATCGCAGTTCAAATGCACTTTACTGGCTTCCCAAACAAATTACAAGCTACCATTGGCTTTTCAAAATGCGCGCGAAACGGGCCGCCGCGTCTGTATCCACGAAAGAAAGACAAAAAAAATTCAGTGGTCATATGATAAAATGCTTATTGACTGAGTTAGGTCGGGCCGGAGGGGAAAATATTTGGCTCTCGGTCAGGACGCACGGACCTCGCTGCGCTCGGTCCGTACGTCCTGACCTCGAGCCAAATATTTTCCCGTCCGGCCCTCCCACTCAGTCAATAAGTACATATTCTTACAAGGGAAATACAATATCAGGCGCATATTGCGATGCCACGTGTAGAATTGGTTCATGAATATTACTGCGATTACAAATTAGAAGAAATTTTAAACTAGCAGGAAAAGGATTCCTTTTTTTTTGTTTTTTTGCTGAATGATGGGGTACCTTTGTTTTGCCTATTGTTTTCCCAACACAAAGAACTATATGGAGAACAAATTTATCCGTCATGATTGACAAGCGAGGCTATACTATCCGCAGAGGCAGCTAGGCCTTAGGAGCCGAAGGGTGTGCAATGGGGACCAGACCAAGTCTACCGATCATTTGGTCTCAAAGATATATAGTGCAACAGTTTCAAGGGCTTTCTCTCTCATCACTAAACAATGAAAACATTTTAATTTCAGTTGTTCTTCAGAGGAAAATTGTTTCCTTCCGACACCAAAGATCAGGAGCAAATACTGCATCTCGTGAAAGAAAAAGTATCCAGACTTCTTGGAGTAAGCATTTAGTTTACATAGCATTGAACACATTGGAGGCATATATAGTTTGTATATTTCACGCAATCCAAGCTAATTTAAGAAGCAGAGCCAATTCTGCTTTGGATCGGACAATAAGATAGGTGAATCTATGCAAGTCGCTTTGGATTCTCATAGCGTGTACGTTGTCCCGGACAATAGTTTTGCAATTGATTTCAAATTGAGTACGTTGTTCTTGTAGCACACTAGTCCAAACGCCGATGAGTACACGACAACATTTTCTTGCAACTTGTCGCCTAACAGGTTTTACGTTGAAAACTGAAATTGTTTGCTAGCCTCGTACTACCACGTCTGCGTGCAACAATTTTTCATGTTGCATAAAGTAGACGTCTCCTACTTTTTGCATTGTTAGAAAAAATGTTTCTTGAGTAGATGCTAATCCGCTCACCAAACAATCTCAACTTGCAACGCCACATTGTTGCACAAGTTGCGCGAAAATGTTGTCTGCATTAATTGCATTGCCCTTTTAGCGTTTAATGCATATGCTGCAAAGATTGGTTGTTGCTTGGGCAGGCTTGGGGTTCGATTCCCTTAGATGACTTCTTTTCTTACTTATCTCCTTCTTATTCTCCTTCTCCTTCTCCTTCTCCTTCTCCCTCTCCCTCTTCCTCTACTTCTTCTTCTTCTTCTTCTTCTTCTTCTTCTTCTTCTTCTTCTCCTTCTTCTCCTTCTTCTTCTTCTTCTTCTGCTTCTTCTTAACATTATCTTGCTTTTTCATATTTGCAGACCCCTGTGCTTACTCAGAAGAAACCTGAGATGAGTACAACAAAGTATGGAGCACAGGTAAACGACTACTGATCTGCTATAATCGCTGCATTCTTAGTGCAGCTTCCGAGAAACTATGCAGTATTGAAATTGTGTTTGGAGAACTGTTTAACTGCCAAAATGTTACGTTTCAGGTAAATTGTTGCTTGAACCAACTGAGGTTATGATTGGAACGACATGTCTAGCGCTAGATTGTGGGCAATTGGCTCAATGGAATCGAATAAAAAATTCCAGCTTACAAAAATCAATATTTCAAAATCGCAAAAATCAAATCCTGCAAACCCTAAACGATCTGCAGAATAAAACCGAAAAAATTCGTGCTGTGTGCTTTTTTTCCCCACAACAAAATAAATGCAGTTGGACTTTTGTGGTGTACGTGATAGCAAATCTAACCTATCAGAAAATCTTGGGGTTAACCAATTACAAGAGTAAAAAATTGGGATATTTTGTGCTTAACTTCTAAGTGTTTCCATTCCTCAGATCACCTTATTCGTGAATTATGCAGCTGTTGATGAACTCCGCTTGCAGAAACTCTTGAGAGAGGGGGTTGAAATAGAATACCGTGGAAAAAGGGTATTATTAATATTAGTATTATTATTATTATTATTATTATTATTATTATTATTATTATTATAGAGGTTACGCCATCAACAAACAGCATTCCTACTTCTGAAGCGAAACAGTCAACTATCACTGCTTTCCCGTCATATATGCCGTACATTCCAATCAGTCAACCAACCAGCCAATCAATCAATCAATCAATCAATCAATCAATCAATCAATCGATTAACCAGTCAGTCAATTAATTAACCAACCACATAATTAACCAATCAAACAGTCAACCAAAAAGACTTTCAATCATTGAGTCACTCAGTTCAAGACAGTTAGTCAGTCAATCAGTCAATCATTCAGTTCAGTATTCACTCGACTAAACAGCCAACAACCATCCAATCAATAAATCGATCAATTCCACTAGTTGATTAACTAGTCAATCAATTAAAAAACCAATCAATCAATCACAATCATTCAAACAATCAAACAATCAATCTGACCGAGTGAACCAATCAATCAACCAATCAATCAATCAATCAATTAATAGACAAATCGATCAAAAAGCTAAAGTAAAGACAAAACAAAAACTACAATAGCCGGACCTTTCTGGCACTTGACTTGTTTTAATCTTCAATCGCTAAGTTCAGCGACTTCCATTCGTTTCACGACTTTAAATGACTCATGCTCTCCTCATTCTGTAGATCACTGTACTATGCTGTTATAAGACATTTCCAACATGTGTCGAATAATTACGTTTCATGGTGCCGCCTTTGCTTCATTGTGATTCAGATGCGTTTCACTGGAATAATAACAACTCAAACAACAACGTCTTCAACCAGCAGTCCTGCTCCAAAGGAGGGTTCGGCCAACAAAATAGAGAAGCAAGAAGGTGCAGAGAAGTCACCATGGAAACTCCCTGTCATTTTAATTGGAGTAATTCTAGGAGTGATTGCCGGCAAGTCAGCTGTCGAATCACTTTAAATGCGCACGCAGTTACCTGCCGCTAGCTAGGGTGTTTAGTAGTAATAGGTGAATTAAATGAATACCACCTCATTCCTACACCCGTATTTTCCTATTTTAAACCACCCAGCAAACAAAAAAATAAACATCGCTAATCACATCTTGATATAAGAAGTTTCTCAAGTATTAAATATACAAGTCATAATGTCTGTAGAAAACATTGAACAAGTATCGTTGGATTTACCCCTTGTATATGAGGATTTTTGTAACATGTTCGAAAACATATGTAAGTTTTATAATCATAAAATGATTAGTAAAAGATTAGCAAGTGGTTGGAAAGAAATTCATGAGGATATTCTAGATGCGCCGGTTTGTGAAGAGCGACAACGAATCGTAAATGTATGGACGTTTAGAAATCTTTATGATATAGGTGCTGAATTAACCGGAGTATGTTCAATTTGTTTTGAAAATGGAGTTATTCATCATATCAACTTACCATACAACGAAGAATTTATTCGTTTTTGGGAAGAGGATGATGAAATATTCTTTCGCAACGGTCCGTCTGCAGAACAAAAAAAAATTAAACAAAACTAAAACAGAACACATGTTTTCCAATTCCTTAAGACTTTTGCCGTATCTTTACCGCTCCGCTTTAGTGAGATACAAATGTTAATTAAGTTTTTTTTTCGCGGACAATGACGTAATTTGTATTCTCGTTCAAGCATTGAAGGGAAACCCCCTTAACAACTCAAGCTTGAAAAAACAGTGCGACTTCTTAAATCACTCATTCTGAAAAACAAATCTTGGTCTTTAAATTTTTCAAACCTTCAGGAATTCAGACGCTATTGTTTAACTATATTGGTGGTCTCTTTGCTAGGTTTTTTTTATAAACATTGATTCTGATCAAGTACAAAACACAGTTACACCTCAAATCATTGAGAAAATCAATATACACAGACATGATTACATTAATTCATAATCAAAATATTCATTACCGTCAGTAGACGTTTTGAGACCTATTTTGTAGACAAATTGATAATAATCATCTTCTAGCAGGTCTTCTGTAAGGCGTTTAGGGGCCCACACACAAAAGTCATCTCCATTCTTTGTTTCTAAAGTTAAAATAGCTGAATTCCCAAATTTACCTTTCCTGTGTTTAACTTTTTTGATTTTGTAAATAGCGTCTGAAATATCCCGCCATTTTAAAATTTCTTTTCTTTCAAAACTTTCCTCTGTTGGCCAGTCTTGTGAGATCGCTTGTTGATCTGTACAGACATCCATAGTAAGATACGTTGAAGATATATTCGTTTAATAGCGTGTACTTTTCTGCTTGAGGTGAAATTTTGTGAAGCGCATGCGTAAACATCCAATTATTGCGACGTTTAGGTGAAGGACAGAAAAAGGGTACCATAAGAAATAGAAGAAGAAGAGTGTGTGTAATATATAGTGAAAGTGATTAATATATATTAGTTTACTCACTGGTGAAGCCTTAGTGGGGTGATAGTTGGCCATTATCTGAACCATGACTGCGGTTTACAAGGAGATTAAGAGAGCGTCCGTGTAAGAACGGACAAGGCTTTTTTCGGACCTTCGCCGATTTCCCTGATTTTTTCAGTGAAAGTCGACAATTATATCCCAATAACAAATATCACATTTATTTGGATCAATTCGATATTTTATATTTTTTGCGAGGCGATTTTCAAAGTCACCTCAAAACCACGCAATTCGCCATTGGAGACTCCGTAAATTTGCCATAAATGACGGTCGCTACCAAAACTTTATCACTCAATTTAACGAGCTGATTTTTTTACATATTGAAGTTTCATCTTCCCTCGATAGTGTACAGGTTTAATAATTGAGATCTATTTAAGTTTCGTTAAGTTATGATTTTTTTAAATTGACTCCCAACAAACTCCGAAATGTTGAAAACGCGACATGCCTGTAGTTGAAAGCCATTTTCTCGAATGTGGGACCTGATCTAGAATCGTGTCTATTGTAACTCAAAAGTACTAACACCATTATAGAAATGTATGAAATAAAATTTGTGGGCACTCTTTACTGCGCGCCGTACAGAGCTCCGCGAAATTCCCAAATGTTCGCCATTTTGATCCAAAATAAACAAAACGCTTGAGCGACCGATAAACCAATTTCAGAACCGTAAATGTTTGGAGATGCGTTAAAATACTGCTAGAAGTCAGACTGTAAATGGCAAATATGTTTCTTTCGCCGTTTCAACCGTTTTAGCCGATTTCTCGGTATTTTCAACGCTCACAGCAATAAATATATCACTTTCGATCAGTATGCAAATTTGGCAAAAGCCCGTGTTGTCACGGAACATCTATCGATCTGTTTACCGGCCGCAAACAATTTGCCTAAAAACGTTACCAAAGCAAAGATTTCCTTCTTACCTGGTCAGGCGATAAGATTCTTTAAGCTTCTATGTAAAAGTTTTCTTTTTGTTTGTGGCTGTAAAGAGGCTGTTTTCATTTCCCACGCTGCGATAAAACAGTGTTTGTTTTGACGCAAGACTGACTTGCTCGTTTCAGTCTAATTCAATTAAAGCCTAATTTGTGAAACCCATGTCGGCCCGAGAACAAAATTGTACAAAACCTTTAAAAAAAATTGTGAGCTTCTGGGATGTTTTTTCATACCCAAAAGGGGTTTTATTTGCTTGTTTGTTTTTTTCGGGGGGAGGGGGGATTTATTCGAAAAAAAAAACATTCCAGTCTGGTCTTGTGGAAACAAGGAAAATCCCTGATTTTCGTTGAACAAGCGGTTTGCATATCAGAACAGTATTTTTGAAAACTATCGGGCTCCAATGAGGCAAAGCAAGTTCTACAAAAAATCATCGTAGACATAAAATACAAATACCTCTATATTGCAATTGGGATAACTCAATGTTTGTTTTTGCAAACTTACTTGTTTGTTTCCGTCTAATTCAATTTAAACCGACCGTGATGTCAGCGATTTTGTTTAATTTCGAGAAAATCCTTGGGCGTCCTTTCTGCACGAAATGGCAGCTATTGCATCCAATTGCTCTCTTCACGAGATATTACAGACTCCGTGTGGATCTAGTAGGAATGAGAAGAGCCATGTGTTGCTCTCTGAGTGCAACTCAGATATTTCAGCTCATTTGTCGAGCTGCCACTTATCGAAATGCGGCGATGTTACGGAAGCCGAACTGATCATGGCGAGAGCAGGTATTCGCGGTTTGTCGGAGAGCCAACTCGCAGGCATGACCATTTGCCCAAAGCACAGACACTCATTGGGAAGATTCTGGCGAGCACCAAAGTCATGCCAACATCCTGGTCATACCGGGAAGACTGTAAGTGTGTCAGGAAGACACGTAATCAACTTCCAAATGACAGAAGAAATATCTGTTTTGTTTGGCAAGATCACTACTGCTGTCGGTTCACGTAAGTACCTCTTTCCTTGTGATTTTGATGAGAAAATTCCGCATTGTTAGTTTTTCGATAAGTTGGACGAGTCATGGCGGCGTGAGGTTGCGTTTACTCTCCGTTCGTCATATTTTGTAAAATCTTAAGACCTGATGGCGGAGACGATTTTGAATTACGTATCCAGAAGAAGGAACAGGTCATCTGGAAGCTCTCCAAATGGAAAAGGAGACTCGCCTGAGTACAAGAAGGCCAAAAATACAGAGGACAGCGAGCCTCAATCCGTAACACGAACGACAACTGCGCAAAAAGATCCACACGACGAAGGCGAAGAAAACGATGTTGTCTTGACTGCTTTAGAGATGACGGATGATCTGGGAGGAATCCTTAAGCAGATTTTAGAGAAATTGCAAAAGTTAGACTCAATAGAAAACACAGTCAAAAAAATCGAAGTAAACCTGTCGAAATTAGAAACGAGAACGGCCAAGCTCGAATCCTTCCAAGAAACAGCAGCGAGCGACATCGAACAGTTGAAAGTTGGCCAAGACCTCATCGAGAAAAATCAAGAGAAAGCCCAAAAAGCTACTGCAAAGAAACTGGAAGCCCTCGACAAGAAACTTGCTGAACTGGGAGAGAAAGAAAAGCTAATCGATAGCAAGATTGAGGAACTTAACACGAAAGATCTATACCTTGAAGCCTACTCGAGACGGGAGAACATAAAATTCAATAATATCGAGGAATCATCTCCTTCAGGCTCTCGAGAGGAAGATACAGAAGAAGTACTTAGATCATTTATGGAACGAGAATTAGGCTATGGTGACGCAAGATCTGTGGAGATCCAACGAGTGCATCGACTTGGAAAAAAGAGGAGCGATGGCGAATCGAGGCCAATTTTAGCAAGATTTCTGCGCTCCAAGGACTGTGACAAAATACTCTCTTTAGGTCATCGCCTCAAAGGTTCAAATTTTCAGATGTTTAGAGACCTCCCACAGGAGCTGATTCGAAGAAGAAATCTCCAAATGGAAACCTTCAAGAAGGCAAAACAAAATAACATTCCTGCATCTTTTAGTCGGGCACAACCCGACAAGCTTTATGTGCGAGGTAAGCTATGGCCGGTGGGCCAGCCCTTAGTCGTTTAGGACCGTAGCTTAGCGTGATCTCCTTTATTACAAACTTTATGGCGAGCGGAGGAGGACCTACTGGTTAAGCCAAACGGAAAACTATGGCAACCAACTCTCCGACTCGCGGAGTCCTATTTTTCTTTTTATTGTATTTGCATTTTCTGTTTTTTGAGTCTCTTTTTCGTACTTTAGAATTAATTTTTCTTTCTTATAATTCTCTTGATAAAAAGCAGGAGTGCTCCTGGGCGAATGTGATCAATGTCGTGTACCTTTTTAAAGACAACAAAAAACGGATCTTAAAATAGGATCTATCAATGTTCGGGGATTAGGAGACGGACTTAAGCGAAGAGAAATTTTCAAATGGCTTCGAAGTAAAAATATGTCAATATATTTTGTTCAAGAAGCTCATTGTACTGAAAACAATATGCACGACTGGCGAGCTGAATGGGGTTACCAAGCCTTGTTTAGCTGCTGCTCAAGTAAAAAGGCAGGTGTTGCCATGTTGTTTAATAACAATTTCTCCTTTCAAATCTCCAAAACTTATTCAGATCCCGGGGGACGCTTCATTATATGCGACTTAATTACCAATGGTAAAATTCTGACCCTGGCGAACATATATGCTCCAAATGAAGACGACCCAGACTTCTTCAATTCTTTTTTTAATCATCTGTTAGATTTCAGTTGCGAGGAGATCACCATCGGTGGCGATTTCAACCTAGTTCTAGACGTTGGAAAAGACAAAAAGGGTGGCCTTGCCAGAACTCATAAAAAGTCTTTAGATGTAATCAGCACTTTTTGTGAAAGCTTAGATTTGATTGATGCTTGGAGGGTGTTAAATCCCGACTCTTCCAGGTTCACGTGGCGACGTAAAACGCCTGAAGTCCACTGCAGACTTGACTTTTTTCTAGTAAATCAGAGCACTTTTTGTAACACTTCTGAAGCAGACATAATACCAGGTTATAAAACAGACCATTCTATGATCACATTACAAATTTCGCTACATTCCAACAAAAGGGGCAGAGGCTTCTGGAAGCTAAACACCTCTTTGTTAAAGGACATTGAATACGTGAATCGGATCAAATTAATCATCAACCGAACCAAAGAAGAATATGCGAATGATGAGACTGTGAACCCTAGTCTATTGTGGGAAATGGTAAAGATGAAAGTAAGAGAAGAATCTATAAAATTCGGTGCCCACAAGAAAAAGAAAATTGCGGAAAAACAAGAAGAAATCGAGCAATCAATTGCTTTTCTAGAAAAAAATCTTGCCAAGGTTTCTACAGATGATGCGGTAAAACAAAAAATGTGGTCTGAGCTTGAAACAAAGAAACGTGAACTAGAGACAATAATTGAACACCAAACAAAAGGTGCGATACTAAGGTCGAAATCCCGATGGTATAATGAAGGCGAAAAAAATACAAAATACTTTCTTAATTTAGAAAAGAGACATTGTAAACAAGGGACAATATCCCAGCTCAAGATTAACGATGAAGATCTAGTACAAACAGATAAAGAAATTTTACATGAATGTGAGTCCTTTTACCGAAACCTATACAGCTCTAAAACAGCTTCAAATCTTAAGGATGACTTCTTTCCGCCGCAACAAGACCTTAAATTTCTAAATGAAACAGAAAAATCTGCCTGCGAAGGATCATTAAATAGGAAAGAATGCCTAGAGGCACTAAAAAGTATGGCTCCTGAAAAAACACCAGGTACAGATGGCCTTCCCTGTGAATTTTATAAAGTTTTTTGGAACGACTTCGCAGAAATTTTGGTTAACGCCTTAAATCACTCTTTTGAGACTGGAATGCTCTCAATATCACAAAGACGCGGAATTGTCAAGCTCATCCCGAAAAAGGACGCTGATCTTAAGTTAATTAAAAACTGGCGACCTATAACCTTATTGAACTGTGATTACAAGATTGCTACAAAGGCTATAGCAAGCCGCATTAAGACCCTTCTCCCAAATCTTATATCAGATGATCAAACAGGTTTCATTAAAGATAGATTTATAGGAGAGAATATCCGCTTAATCGATAGTGTTATGAAATTCACCGCATCAAGGAACATCCCAGGGCTTCTTCTTTTCCTTGATTTCGAGAAAGCCTTTGATACATTGGAATGGGCCTTTATCCATAAAACCCTAAGGTATTTTAATTTTGGCCCATCATTGATAAAGTGGATAAAGGTTTTTTACTGCAACATTGAAAGTTGCATTCTTAACAATGGTTGGACAAGCAATTTCTTCCAGCTCAGTAGGGGAGTTAGGCAAGGCTGCCCGCTGTCGCCTTACATATTCATCCTCTCGGTAGAAGTAATGGCTGAAGCTATACGCAGACGGAAAGAAATTGTCGGCATAATTGTAAATGGGAAAGAAATTAAGTTAAGTCAATACGCAGATGATACTACACTCATTTTAGATGGCTCAGAACAATCTGTTAAGGAAGCTGTAAAGCTATTAGAAAGTTTTGGAAATGCATCTGGCCTTAGACTCAATAGCAGCAAAACGGAAGCCTTATGGATCGGCTCCAAAGCAAACTGTGATCTTAAACTCTGTCCTGAAAAAGATTTTAAATGGCCAAAGAAGAAGGTTAAAGCTCTTGGTGTCTGGTTGTCAACGGATCCTGATATTACAATTTCCCAAAACTACAAGGACAAACTAGAAAGAATAAAGGCGACTCTAGGATGCTGGAAGTTCCGCAGACTTAGTCTGTTAGGGAAAGTATTAATCTTAAAAAGCCTTATTACATCGCAACTAGTGTACATACTATCCCCTCTACAATCAAGCCCAGAGGCAATCAAAGAAATCAATTCAATTTTTTATAACTTCTTATGGAACGGCAAAGGCGACAAAATAAAAAGAAATGTAATGATAAATGACTATTCTCAAGGAGGACTTAAGATGATTGATATTCTTTCTTTTAACAAATCTCTTAAAGCAACCTGGATTAAAAAGTATCTTGACACTGAAAATGGAGGCAGTTGGAAACTTTTTTTTGATGCAGAACTCCAAAGATATGGAGGTAAATTAGCGATATTAGGGAATCTTAACTCAAAGGACATGCACAGTGTCATAAAGGTATCAGATCCTTTTGTCAAAGAAAGTCTTGAAATTTGGTCAGAGATCTCTTTCGAGGAAACGGTAACATCCTATAAACATCTTTGTTCAGCACCTTTATGGCATAACTCACTTATAAGAATTGGAAACAAACCTGTATTTTATCAAGACTGGTTTCTCAAAGGTATAAGCAAAGTCAATCATTTAATGGACGACTCCCTTAACTTCCTCTCCCACATATCTTTCCAAAACAAATATAACCTCCGAGTCAAACCTCTAACTTTTTTTGGAATGATCGCAGCAATCAACCATCTGCGCATCCAAATTGCAAGAAACCAGCCGGACAGCCACGAGAGCTTTTCATCAGTTTTTATGAAAAGTACAAAGCCATCCCGACTTGTATATAAGAAGCTATTATCAAAAAGGGGTCAAGAACCCATATCAAGTCAACAAAAATGGCAACAGGATATCGACACTGATCAAAAAGTCAACTGGAAAGCAGTTTACCAGCTGGCCTCTCACTGCACAAAGAGCTCAAAACTTATTGTTTTTAATTTCAAATTTCTACATCGGCGACTATCAACCAACAGTTTCTTACATAAATTAGGATTTACAGACAGTGAAAAGTGCACTTTCTGTCTAAAAGAAACAGAACACCTGTTACATCTATTTTGGACATGTGAGAAAACCCAGTCCTTCTGGAATAGTTTATTTTCATGGCTGCAGTCCGGCAGGATCATTGAGAAAGACTCTAGGTCTCTTGAGGCGGACGCTGCTTTGGGTCTGAGGCCGGATAACTCCAAATATGAACTACAAATCAATTTTTGTTTCTTGATAGCAAAATATTTTATTTGGATCTGCAAACTTAAAGAATGTATTCCAAAATTGAACGATTTTTTATCGTACTTACGTCACTTCTTCAAAATAGAAAACGACGGTAGAACAGTTGCAAAGAAATGGGAAGCTCTTCTACCAATCTTGCAATGACAGACCTGACCCCCAAAAATCAATTCACAAACCTAACAAAACCTCTTGGTCCTTTCAACCCGGTAGCACTTTTGCACCATAGCATTACAGAAATGTATCAATGTTTTTTTGTTTGTTTGTTTTTTATTTTATTTTATTTTATTTTATTTATTTATTTATTTATTTATTTTTATTCTTTTTGCTTCCTTTCATTTCGCTTCTTGTGCTGATTAACTAATTAGTGTTTTTTTTTTACTGTTAAATAAACCATTGTTAAAAAAGTAGTGTATTGTAAATAATTTCTTGTAAGGGATTTATTGTAAGTAATGTAATGTGTATTGAAAGTAAGAGAGTAAGTTATTGTAAGTAATGTATTGTGAGTACTGTGGCGTGTATTGTAAGTAAGTTACTGCAAGTAATGTATTGTAAGTACTGTAACGTGTATTGTAAGTTAAGTGATTATAAATATTAAAAAAAAAAAAAAAAAAAAAAAAAAAAGTTTTGTTTTCATATTATTAAAACAGCATTTCATGATCCTCTGTTCAATTTTTTTTTATCAATTTTATACTGCTTGCCTCGCTAGTAGTTGACGCAGATCCAAAAAAACCGAAACAGTATTTCCACTATCTTCCCTGATTTTACAAGTCTGAATTCCTTCAAAAAAATAATCGAATGATGTCATACATGCCAGTCAACACTGAAAACCTAACTGGCAAAAGGCACAGGGGGGATATTATGCGCGAGCATCGTCACGCGACGCTTCTCCCTGAGAGTGCATTGCGTGACGTTCCCAACGGCTGTGAAAATGACCAAGTGCGGAGTTGACCATTTTTTAAAAAAACAGCGTTAAAACTACCCCGATCAATTTGAGTGAAATATATCCTCCCAGGGAAAGGGGGGATGGGGGGTTACTCCAAAAAATTTTATACGGGAAGGCTCTGCCCCGAGCTCTAAACCCTCACCATTTTATGAACCATTTTGACAGAAATCGTTCCCCTTTTGTGTACCTTTTACTGAAAAAAGGTACCCCTTTCATATAATTATACCTGAAACACATGGCATAGACTTTGAACACGACGTCTTCCATTCTCGTCCCCATAGCCCTTTCGTTTCTCTTAGCCGGCTTGGCACGAGAAAACGAAGGGCTCTGGGGACATAGGATTTTTGAATTAAATCGAACTTTTTTGATTGGCTGTTTGGAACAAAGAATTCCTAAACGGAAGTCGAAAATGTAACGACTCTCTCATATATTCTTTTGAAACGTCATGACTGCATACATGAAGACCGGAAGTCCTAGAATCTAGGACTGAAAATCCTGTGTCTCCAGAGCCCTTCGTTTTCTCGTGCCAAGGCCCAGCCGGCTAAGAGAAACGAAAGGGCTATGGGGACGAGAATGGACGTCTTCTTCTAAATGGTCTAGTAAACGTCCACTCTCAAATAAACGCTTCGTATCTAATAAACGCCTCCTTTGACGTGTAAATTTTATAGACGCCCCCTATGCAAGAATCACCTCAGAATCCAGGGAAACGCTGCACAGCGTAATATCACGCAATGTAGTTTTTTTGCTTGACTCGGACGTCGAAAAGGCCAACGATGTCAACAAGATTGACTCTAATGGCGATGCAGACATCGGTGTCGAACTATGAACGACATCTCTAGGCTTTGCATTAGTGCAGACAAGAGAATATTTCACTTGGCGCAGATTAGATTAGTTACCTACTCACAAAATAACGCTGTTTTCTATCTTACTCCGCGAGCAAAATGCGCGTCTTATTTGTTTGTTGACGTTGCGGTTACAGCCTCATAACTATTTAACGCTCCGCTAGAACCCCTAAAATTTAATTTAGCCGCCGGGGTTTATTAGATCATCTACCGTATATGAAAAAGCTTAAATTAGAGCTTTTACTCAGTGTTGCATTTATATACACAGCTATCTGCACATCTTGCCGAAAGAAGCATGCTGAGCGACTTCTAAATTTAGGATGGCAAAATCCTAACAAACAGACAGAGGACCAAGCAGCCGCGGCTCCTCAAAAAGATGTTGAAAGGTTTGTTGAATAAAATGTTGTTTCTTTCTCTTTGCCTAGTGTTTCTTGTTGTAAATGCCAAAGGAATTATTTAAGCCTCAGTCAAAGCCCTCCAAGGGCGCAGGAGGTTCAAAGTTACACAGTTTATTGTGCCTTTTGATCCAGTTCGATTGTACTGCACGTTCTCTAAATAAGTTTGGATTCTTTTTTAGAACTGCAAAGACAAAAGCAAAGACTGCTATAAGCGAACATGCAGCTCACATGGAAACAACGCCCTTCCGAGAGCTACCTGCTCTTGATTCGCTGCATACTATCAGCCCATGTTGGACACCAGAAGTCGCTAGAGCCATGTCTTATGAGAGTACCGTAGAGACCTTGAGTACATACAACTCTGCCATGGACGAGATCGCCAGCACGATATCTAGTGCGCGAGAACCCCTGACATCGCAGCTGGACTCCTGGAAGAAAAGCACAGCAGCACAAAGGCAGCATTGCATCCAGAAAGCAACTGAAGACTGCATGCTTGTGTGCGATGTGATAGCCCCTCATGACGGGAAACAGCTGTTCCAGGCCATGATGACCGCTGGCGTTCAAGGAAAAGCAGACGGCGAAGCCATGGCCGATGACGTGGTAAAAACTCTAATGTGCGCGTACAAAAATGCCAAGAACAGGAACACGAAGACGCAAATCCTGAGTTTATACGCCTACAAGTACTCGGTAAGCACTTTGAAAAAGCTCCACGCACCGTATGGCAAGCTTTCTTCACGTCAAATACGCAGAGCACGATGTCATGCAAGGAACCTGGGTCCCGGTACTGTTCCTGAGAAGACAAAACATCATCGTGTAAGGGTTGACATGAGCAAAGTGGATCATTTCATAGAATTCGTTAATCGCCCGTATTTCTATCAAGACGTATCATACGGAACAAAGTTGTTGAAGCTTGACAGTGGCGAAACCATTGAGATGCCGAATGTCGTTCGAACAGTTACACGTTCAACAATGATCAGCCAGTACTTGCATTTCTGCCAGGAGGAGAAATGTGAATCACTCAGTCGTTCTACTTTGTTCAAAATTCTACAAGTTAGAGAAGCCTCTCAAAGAAAGTCAATGCAAGGACTAGACAACACGGCTGCTGACGGTTCCGCTGGTTTTCACACAGCAGAAATGATAGTTGACGATCTCGAGAAAGGAGGACTGAATAGAGAATGGTGCGCTGAAATCAAAGAAAAGTTAAAAGAAGCAAAACGCTACTTGAAGACTGGCTATCGCGTTCACTGTAAACCAGAGGAGGCTGAATGCCCAGACCACTGTCGCAAATTCGCCCTCAGCGACGAAGGAGATCCCGATTTCCAGGAGAGCTGCTCTCATCAGCACTTGGAAACTTGTGATGATTGTCAGGACCTGCGAAATGTTCTTGATGAAGTAGAAGGTCACATTCGAGGCTCATCCTGGAACCCTTACAGCAAAGAGCAACAAGATGATCTTCTATATGATTTCAAGCAGGCACGCTCAGATATCTTGGCGTGGAAGGCCCATATTGTCCGATCCGTCAACCAGGAAGAAGCAAAGCAAGATCAGCTGAAGATGATTTCTGATAATCCAAACTCTGCACTTATTGTAATGGACTGGGCGATGAAGTTCCTGCAGCTCAAATATCGCGAAAAGCAATCGGATTGGTACGGAAAGAGAGGGTTGAGTTGGCACATCTCGACAGTCATCTCCAGCGATCCGGAGAAAGCAGGCCATCTAGAGCTGCAGTCATATGCTCACCTCTTCGACACATGTCAGCAGGATTGGTTCGCCGTCTGTTCAATCGTCGAGAGCACGCTGAAAGTAATCAAGACCCAGAAGCCGCATGTCACCCAGGTTTACCTGCGCTCAGACGAAGCGGGATGTTATCATAATAACTCTCTTATAGCTGCAGCAAAAGATCTCGGTCAGCGAGTAGGCATCACCGTTTGTCGTTACGATTACTCAGAGCCACAGTACGGCAAGGATGTGTGTGATCGAATCTTATGTCCGATGAAAACAGGCATCCGACGATACTGTAACGAAGGCCATGACATTCTAACAGCAACGGACATGAGGAGAGCGCTATCAGAGAGACCAGTTAAAGGTACATCCGCGTGCATCTGTGCAGTTGACGAGGCGAAAAACACGTTAGAAGTGAACAAGATAGATGGCTTCAGCAAGCTACACAACTTCCAGATTGAGGAGGAAGGCATTCGTGTCTGGAGGTCGTACGGAGTAGGTCGTGGTAAGGAGATTCCCTTCAACAAGCTACTTTCTAAAAGCCAAGGTAACACCGGCCTCGTCGTTTGTGAAGAGTTTTTTACCTGTAGAGAAACACGCGTTTACCAATCTAAAGACACTGTTCTCGAGAGCTCAGACGATGACACTGATTCAGCCGATGCGGAGTTAGATATGTTTGAATGCTCCGAGCCCGGATGTATAAAGAGTTTTACGACTTTCTCGGAACTTGAGTCCCATTTGGACATCGGGGACCACTGCATGAAGGATGAGAAGAAGACGGAAACACTGTACGATAAGATTCGTAAGGACTGGGTGGACATGTTCACTTCAACAGTCCGCATCACTGAATATGATGCGTCGGAATCTAGTACCAAGCAGGGTGTACAAGATTCTTCGCCTTCAAACCAAGCTATTAATATGGGTTGGGCCCTACCTAAGCTACGAACAGGACCTAGGTTCAGCGACAAGGTAAGAAATTACCTTACAGCAAGATTTGATCTCGGCGAACAGACCGGGCTCAAAGCTGACCCTCAGCAGGTGTCAAGCGATATGCGAAAGGCAAAAGACGAGCAGAACGATCGCTTATTTGACAGAGAAGAATGGCTGATAAGATAAGATAAGATAAGATAAGATAAGATAAGATAACTTTATTTATACACGGTTTTTCCATCAGTCAATTAAATTACTGGACTATCTACCTATCTAACTAACTACAAAAATTTAATAACAACAAATTCAAAATAACAAAAGAAAAGTCTGCTTTTCATGGAGGCCGTGTCTAAAATTCACTTACATGTAAGATTTAGATATTACTTTAAACTGTGCCGACTTAATTTAGATTTGAAATCGGCCAGTGAAGATGCTTGTCTTAGGTCTACAGGTAAGTTGTTCCACAACTGAGCTCCGCTGTACGAAAAACTTTTTTTGAGATAATCAGTTCGAGGTTGTGGAAGAGCTAATTTGTTTTCGGTATTCCTTAAACGATAAGCACTAACATCGTCACGATATACGAATCTTGATCTCAGATAATCAGGAGTCATACCATGTAATGTTTTATACATTAGGATAGACTTCTGTTCCAATCTTTGATAATAGAGTCTTCGCCACCCCAGTGTCCGGAACAAATCATCTAAATTACTATCATAGCTCGCAGACATTAGGGTACGAGCTGCGCGGTTTTGAAGCCTTTGCAGTTTTTCAGCAAGGCCCTTGTTACAGCTTCCCCACACTACGTTGCAATAATCAAATTGTGGTTGAATAAGGCTATTATAAACTTTGATTAAAATATTAAATGGAGTGAGATGCCGAATTCGTTTAATTGCACCAATGGCACAAGCTATCTTCTTAGAAATGTTTTCAATATGACACTCCCAGTTTATATTTTGATCAACATAAACTCCGAGGGATTTAGCGGAGGTTACTTGTTCTATTGCGTTCTCATTTATAGTAAGAAAGGGACTTTCCGTAAATTGTGATAACTTCTGCCTTGATGCAATAAGCATAAACTCAGTTTTCGTCATATTTAGAGTAAGCTTGTTAGCAGACAGCCATTCGTACACATTTCTCAGGTCGTGATTAAGGCGATAATTTATATGCTCAATGTCAGTGCTAGCAAGTGTTAGGCTAGTATCATCTGCGTACATTCTGGGTTCCGAATATGTCAGACAGTGTGGTAAGTCATTAATATATATCAAAAACAGAAGAGGTCCCAAAATTGTTCCCTGGGGAACACCACATATTAGACATTTCGGAGTTGACTTACAAGAATTAATATGACAAATCTGTGTTCGATTATCTAAATAAGAAGCAAACCATTGATGACTGGTCCAACAAATCCCATAGTATTGCAATTTTCGCAACAAAATATCGTGATCTACTGTATCAAATGCCTTTTTGAGATCTAAAAAGACTACGGCATTAACAAGACCACGGTCTATATCCAAGGCCCAGCTATCTGTAGCTTCGATAAGTGCGGTGAGCGTGGAATGCAGAGACCGAAAACCAGATTGATGGCACGAGAGAAAGTTGTTTTTTGTTAAATAATGATAAAGTTGATCGTAAATTATCCGTTCAAAGACTTTGGCCACAACTGGAATTACTGATATTGGCCGATAATTCGTCGGATCAGAACGCTTCCCAGAATTTTTATACAATGGAGTAACTCTGGCAGATTTCCACTCATCGGGAAAGATACCCGTCATTAGGGATTGATGACCAAGAGCCAAGTGAAGAGCTTCTTTTCCCGCCTTGCAGCGGCCAGACGAAGAAAACAGGAACCAGGAGAAATCGACCTGAGTCCCAGAGACCTATTGCTGGAGGATGAAGAAGCCGATAGACAATAGCTTGTTGAAGAGGTAGTGAACGAACTGAGGCCGCAGCACCCACTGTCATACGATGCATTTAACCTGTGCGAGTGTGCGAGAGAACATAAACTGAACAAATTTAACGTGCCAATGCTGAAAGAAATCTTGCGCCATTTTGAGGTCCCATTCAAATCGAAAGACAAAAAGAAAGAGCTGATTGAACAACTAAGGCTGTTCATACAAGAATGTGAATGCTTTCATTGAAAACGAATGAATATACAGGGGCATAGCTAGGATTCTTGAAGGGGGGGGGGGGTGACACTCACTATGTTAGACCCAGCGTACTGAACAGATTGTCACGTCGACATCCGCGTTGTGTTTTTGACCAATTTTCACACTTCTGAAAATATTTTTTTTGTGAATGAGCTACCGGACCCCAGGGGGGGGGGGGGTACTAGAAGTATACATGACTGGGGATCCGACGGAGCTTCATATTGCAAACCCAAAAAAATACACAAGCCTGAAATTTGAGACCCAAAAAAATACCTGACATCAAAATTTCCAACCCAAAAAAATACACACGTCGCTGAAAAAAAAAGTTCGAATCAATATTTTTCTGATCCACTGATCGCAACGAAAACCCGAAACGAAAAGTTCGCTCGGAGATACGACCCAAAAACTGAAAAAAATTCCCGTATTCTTTTAAGACCTAAACAAATACGTGAATGATCCCGAGCGTGTAAATTTTCAACCCATAAAAATACGTCGGACCCCCCCCTCCCGTCATGCATTCTTCGAGTGACCCCCGGATACCGGACAGAACAGTCAAACAGTCGAACGGCGCAAGCGCGAAACGAAACCCCTGAGCAGTGAGCATGGGGGAGGGCAGGAGCCCATGGGGAGGGACAAGCCTGCAAAATAGCTGCATAAATTGGGTATATAGCACTGGTAAAGAAATATTTAATACATTGATGCCATGTTTGATCGTAAGATTTGCGCGTTTTCGCCATGTTTGTATATTTTTTTTCCAAAAACAAAAACTGTCCCACAAAGGGAGGTCACGGGCATCACCGGACCCCACTTCGCTACGCCCCTGAATTATAAAGAGATGTACAAGTCACTTACCTTGCAAAGAAAAATTCACGTGCATATAAGTACATAAGGTTAAACTTAGTAAAATGCCGTTAATATTGCGATCCTCTTTTCACGAAATACAGTTTTCTGTTATCAAGACATGATGAGTTAATGGAAAAATGGAAAAAAGCGGGTTCTTTCATATTTGTTATATTTATGTTGTCAAAAAACATATTTCGTAGCAGGGATCGCGACTCTCTTCAATTTCCGAGAGTAATAGAGCACGAAATGCACATTTGTGTTACATATTTATTTTCTGGTTTCAGAGTAAACTTTAATGCCCCCGCCCACTAATTTTTTATTAAATTTACTTTTTTATGACAGATAAATTAATTCTCACAATATTATTAAAGTCACGTCAATACGATGTCTTCCAATTATAGAGCCCCAACTGTTGGTTTTTTGTCCTTTTTTGTCTCGAATAGTTCAGAGACTTCAGTTGATGTTCATCGAATAACTGTTTGTTTATGAGGAAGGGCCTGAAGGGGGTAAAATCACTAAAATGGGAAAAAGAATAGGGCAAATTATCGCTGGGAAAATGGAATTTGGGTGACTGGGACTCGGGGTCACAAGTAAAAACTAATATATAGAACTGGGATTTGAATTTGGAAAATTCGGGAAAACAATAAGCTTGGACTGGAAAATCGGCTTCACCACCCCCTAATCCCCCCCCCCACCCCCCCCCCCCCCCACACACTCTCTATCAGGAACCTGTATGAAATTTGTGAGTCTTGACAAGCGGCATTTTTTTTTTAATGACAAGCGGCATAACTATTTGACACTCTCAACAGCAAATCAGCAAGTTCCTACTCAATGCAAGAAGGCATTTTTTGGATCGTGAATTCTCTTGGAATAATCCCCTCGAAAAGACCAAGCGAAACAACAACCCGGGTTTTGCCAAACTAGACAGCCTGGCTGGTTTTAATTGAATTAGTCTGAAACGAACAAGTCAGTCTTGCGTCAAAACAAACACCGTTTTATCGCAGCGTGGGAAATGAAAACAGCCTCTTTACAGCCACAAACAAAAAGAAAACTTTTACATAGAAGCTTAAAGAATCTTATCGCCTGACCAGGTAAGAAGGAAATCTTTGCTTTGGTAACGTTTTTAGGCAAATTGTTTGCGGCCGGTAAACAGATCGATAGATGTTCCGTGACAACACGGGCTTTTGCCAAATTTGCATACTGATCGAAAGTGATATATTTATTGCTGTGAGCGTTGAAAATACCGAGAAATCGGCTAAAACGGTTGAAACGGCGAAAGAAACATATTTGCCATTTACAGTCTGACTTCTAGCAGTATTTTAACGCATCTCCAAACATTTACGGTTCTGAAATTGGTTTATCGGTCGCTCAAGCGTTTTGTTTATTTTGGATCAAAATGGCGAACATTTGGGAATTTCGCGGAGCTCTGTACGGCGCGCAGTAAAGAGTGCCCACAAATTTTATTTCATACATTTCTATAATGGTGTTAGTACTTTTGAGTTACAATAGACACGATTCTAGATCAGGTCCCACATTCGAGAAAATGGCTTTCAACTACAGGCATGTCGCGTTTTCAACATTTCGGAGTTTGTTGGGAGTCAATTTAAAAAAATCATAACTTAACAAAACTTAAATAGATCTCAATTATTAAACCTGTACACTATCGAGGGAAGATGAAACTTCAATATGTAAAAAAATCAGCTCGTTAAATTGAGTAATAAAGTTTTGGTAGCGACCGTCATTTATGGCAAATTTACGGAGTCTCCAATGGCGAATTGCGTGGTTTTGAGGTGACTTTGAAAATCGCCTCGCAAAAAATATAAAATATCGAATTGATCCAAATAAATGTGATATTTGTTACTGTGATATAATTGTCGACTTTCACTGAAAAAAATCAGGGAAATCGGCGAAGGTCCGAAAAAAGCCTTGTCCGTTCTTACACGGACGCTCTCTTAAGCCCCTTGACAACGGCAGTCATAAAATGACCGCGGTTTCCAAGGAAATGCCTCTTGACAACGGCAGCGTGGGACACAAAAAATAAAAGCTGATGATTTGCATTAGTCGCACGGCGTGGGACACACACACCAAACAAAAATAGTTGTTGATTTGCATAAGTCCCACAGCGTGGGACACACACAGGCACAAAGAATAAAAGCTGACATCTTATGGCATCTAATGTGGTGGTAAAAAGTGACTCAAGCTTTAAAATGAACGTAATTTTTTTCGCTTTTTTTGTGTTTCATTTCAAAATGGTGAGGAAAAATCACATTATGGAACCACATCTAGTCCTGAAATGGGGTAACCATCTTTGTCACGAGTTGGTAACAATATTTTTGAAACACACTCACGAGTGATAAATCGTATTTGCCTAATTTCGGGCGGTGAAAGAAGTTCAAAAATAACCAAATAAGAAATAGCTTGCAAAGTTGCAATCATTTTGTAAGCGTATATTATTACTTTGAAAATCTACAACGGAGCGAATGTTTTTCATAATTTTTAGAAATAGATGGTGGAATCTCCATACAATGATCAGCGACGAAATTATCTATCATTTTCAATCTATCAAGAAAGACTTTTTCGTCGAAAGCTTCGCCTCCGAGGTAAAAGCGAATCTCATCAAGGATTTTTTGGTATTCAATACGGGCAAAATTTGCTTGTTCTGTTTTCTTATCGTATTTCTTAAGGCTTGCCACTGCTTTTAAAATAAGACCAACACCAGTTAAAGTTGCCATGACAACTGGGTTCAATGTAATTTCTCCGGCTACTGCGGCACTAATAATTAGTTTTCCAGCCGAAAGATTACAAACAAAATTTTTTCTTCGAAAACCGCGGTACAACCGCGGTATCCCGCATTGTGATATATAATGAATGAAAAATATTTATGGCACTCTATATTCAATCAACATTAAGAATTCTTCATCTTTCACAACTGAACCCAATTCCACAGCCATATGACCAAACGACAGTACTAAATTGATATTTATTGTCTGTGATCGAGTTGATTGGGTTAAAGTGTAAGTGATTGATTGAGTTTAATGGTCACTGTTTTATTTTTAAAGAAATAGGCGTATATTGACTTTTGAGCTTGAAATAGAGCACTGTTATAGTTAATATGTGGCTATAATTTGGAATGATTATTTTGTCACAACCATTCAATAAAAATCTGTTCCCATTTTTCGTATTTAAAACCCCGGAACCACGCAAACGATGTCCGTTTAAAGAAAGATCTGTTTGCATTACCATTTTTCCATTTTCAATAACAAAAGCGGTGTCATAGACACTTGGATCAACGTTTGAAATTGTTTCTTTAACACCATAAACGATTAGATAACCAATTGTTATTAATGATGGATTACGGACCCTACCGTGCAGATCGAGATATAGGTATTGCGGGGGTGAGCTATCCCATCTGTGAAAGTGGATTAATGTTTTGGTGTAGTTTTCGAATGTTTTGGTTGTATAATTGGAAATTGAAATCGTCGTAGCTTGCGGTGTCACACTCACCTCATTCATTTCTGGTGGAAACCATTCCACAACCATTGTGTAGTAACCGACCAGAAGTTTATGTAGGTTAAGACCAAGGCGTGACCGGTACTGGTTCGGTGAGTCTTTTTCAAATAAGAGTTTGAGAGTGTAAGCTTTTTTATTTATTTGATGTGGAGATTCGGGAAAATCGTTAATGCCCAAAACGTTGATGTTGTTTTCACTCGAAGATTCATCAGTGTCTTCCATCAAATATCTGAAGGCATCCTTTTTTTGTGCCGAGCTAGTGATATGGGATTCATGAATTGTTGGACTGACAAGATCTGACAAGGATGTTATTTCACTTTGCATAAAATCAACATTAACTGCAGATTTCGGATCTTTGTCATCGGTTTGTAAGTTAACAATTTTATTGTTATTTAAATTTAAGTCTCCAGTCATTCTGTTAGAACCATCAAATTTGAGATAATTTTTTTGTGTTTCACTAAGTCTTTTGTTAACAAACTCTACACTTGTGGCGTCTTTTTGGTTTGATGGAAATTTAAGATTTATAATCGAATTGTTTTTCATATCAATATCAACGTCTTTATCCAATTTTTTCACAAGCTGATTATCAACATATTTTTTATTTGTTGCTTGATCTGCTTGTACTGGATCTTTCACGTTAAATATTGTATTATCATTCATATTAATACTTGCTTCCATTTGTCCACCTTCTTTTTTTGAAAGAAAGATATTTCTCGTATCCTGATAGTTTATCACTTTTGACAGATCACCATGGATAGGATAAGGGTTGCTTTTTAATCTTAAAATATTGTACTTATTTTGCATATCAATATCAGCAGAACCGCTGCATTACCTTGAGGCCCGGGATCACCTTTGTCGCCTTTGTCGCCTTTGTCGCCTTTGTCGCCTTTGTCGCCTTTGTCGCCTTTCGGACCTTGTGGACCTTGTGGACCTTATGGACCATGTGGACCATGTGGACCTTGTGGACCATGTGGACCTTGTGAACCTTTTTGGCCTTGAGATCCAGAATCACCTTTATCACCTTTTAAACCCTGAGGTCCTTGTACTCCTTTTTAACCTTGAGGCCCAGGATCACCTTTATCACCTTTTGGACCCTGGGGTCCTTGAGGACCAATCATACCTTGTGGCCCCGTGGGACCTTTTACACCCTTCGGCCCATAAGGACCTTGTGGTCCTGCTGGACCTTTGTCACCCTTCGGTCCAGGAGGACCTTCGGGGCCAGGAGGACCTCCTGGGCCAGGAGGACCCACTTTTTCACTTTCACTCATCGTTTGGCTAGTTGAACCTATTTGGCTGTTAATGTACCCCATTATATATCTTCATCAAAATTTTTTTCATTCATTTTCGGGGCTTGTCATAGTAAAAGAAAGAATATTTTTTATTGGTGGCGCGATCTAAGGTGTCATGATCCACACCTATCTCGTCTGCAAGCCGTTTGTTTTCTCTTTGAAGAAATCTGAAAATACAAAAATGGCTGCAGTTATCACGGATGTTTTTCGGCACCTTGTAGAAAGTTTGAGTGAGGTAAATAACGCAGCAGTTTCTGTGCCGCCCGTTGATAAAATAATTAATGATGCTGTTTTGGTTGCTTTCACAAACAAGATCATCAAAAACAACTATTTTTTGGTTGTCCACCGGAAGCTCTTCGAGTGGAATGATTTCATCACCGTAAGTCTCGATAACCTCATACCCAACCTTGGGGTTGATTCGTTTAGCAAAGTCCTGTAAAAGATCCTGGTATTTGTTCTGGTGCAGGTTTTTTGAAAATAAATAAATTTTATCGAACTCTAACAACTCATAAATCATATGTAGCAATGTATTTGTTTTACCAGAATTACTGGGTCCACAAATAAGCATACGGAAAACATCTTCTGGCATACAAGGGTGACCTTGCGCGTAGTTACTCTTTGAAACACCTGGGTCATAATTTGGAATCTTCCTTTTTTTTTCTCTCCTATATATTCACGCTGGAAATATGTCATTAAAAAAGTGGCAACAATTGGTTGAAGAAAAAGCGGTGTTGGATGAACAAAGGCAGAAAATACGAGAAAAATTCAGAACACACAAAATAAACAAAGAGTTTGGAAAGCTTTCAGGAGAAGAGTTTTTTGAACCAATAACAAAAAGGCTTGATGAAAAGAGCAGCACCACTGTGGAAGAGGAGCAGGAACGTCCTGATTACACAATGGATGAATTTGACAGAACCAATCCTTTTGGTGATGAATTCAGACCAGATGTGCTAACACCACCACCATCCCCAGAACCAACACCAGGGCCATCAACGGCACCATTAAAAGAACAATTTCATCCATCACTAGAACCATTAAAAGAACAATCTCAACCATCACTAGAACCATTAAAAGAACAATTACCACCATCATTAGGGCCAACACCAGAACCAGTGAAAGAACCACCACCTCCATATCACGCGTTTGATGATTATCCGGGTGAATCGGATGAACAAATACAAAAACGTCGTACAAATGTAAAAACGCAGATTACCAAACTTAAAAACAAAAATGATCCAGCTTACAAATTGAAACAGTCAAAATATGGCTACGAGGGATATGATTTGAACAAACCTCAAACCGAGGGAAAAAAACTCGAAAATATTCAACAATACCGAAAACAACAACAATCTCCTTTATTCGAACAACAAATTCAAGAACAAAAGATGAAATTAAAACCAACTGAAAAACAACAAAAAAGAGAAATTGCTCCAACACCTTTGGAAGAAAAAGTTAGGAGCCGAAGACCTTTTGTTGCATATTCTGATGATGATGATGAACAAGATTTTCCTGTTTATGAACAGGAATGGGAAACTTCAGGAAGTGGCATAGCTGATGAAGCTGAAAAAACAATCAACCAACTTTATGTGAGCTTAGCATCGATGAAAGCAGGAAGCAACTCAATGAAACTGAAAAAACAGGTATTATCTCTGGTTGATTCACTAGTTGAACTCGGGATAATCGATGAAAAGGAAAAGGAAAAATTTTTTTCTAATTACATACTACAATAATGGGTTTTGATATTCTGCTTGACTCGAGCCTCGCAAAACTACAAAGAGATGGAGAACGGAATGTTTCACATGATTTTACAATAAAGTTCCATCCTCCGATCCAATTGGGTTCAGGAAACTATAAAGCCGCACTAAACAGACTTATTACAATGAGTTACTCATGGTACAACATCGATGCTTCTTATGATAACAACAAAATTCGCTGGAGAAAGAAAACTGAAGCGTGGAAAACCTTAACTTTTCCAAATGGAATGCATGATTATCAAAGAATCAACACTTTTCTTCAGAAACACATCGGTAAAGTAGACCCGGCAGATAGTGATAGTGATTACATTTTTACAATGTATTTCGACATGTCAATTTACCGGGTTGTAATTTCGATGCACGAAAATTATGAGCTTGACTTTTCTCAAGGAGCTTTCGCTGAATTGCTTGGTTATGAGAAAAAAATCTTGACAGGAAAAAAAGGCTATGTCGGAAAATTCGTTCCAAATATCACAAGAGGTGTTGATTGGGTGTATTTGCACTGCGATCTTATCACACGCCGAACAAACAATGTTCCAAGCGATGTGTTATACAGTTTCTCAACAACAGGACTTCAGGTTAGCTATCCATTTCAAAAAGAGCCGTGTCGGCTTGAGTGGCAACCTGTGAATAAAAGTTATATTAATGAAATAAGGGTTTGGGTGACAGATGGAAGAAACAATATCCTGGGTCTCAACGGGACAGACATTGCAATTAACTTAATGATTGAAAAAGAGTAAGGATTTTGTTGGTATAAATATACAATTATCAATCATCCGAGCGAGTGGGCAAGATTTTTTGACGAAAACACCGGACGTTATCGATATAAACACAAAGGGTCGGGTGTGATCCGTGACACCCTCATGACCATTGGCAAAGTATTCAAAGGAACCGTAAAGAACGTGGCAAAGAAAACTGCCGAAAAAGCCACAAAAAAATCGCTGAAAATGCGGGTCAGAAAGTTGGTGAATTTGCTGTTGAAAAAGGTTCGAAACAAATACGCAAAATACTGCAAGAGCGAAAAAAGCAAAAACCGTTGTCACAGGATGCAAAAAAGAAACTTGCAAATATCTTGCAACACCAAATACCAAAAAAATCAGACGCTCTTATGAAATTAAATCGAATTTTGGCAAACGAAATTTAATCAAAGAAAATTTTTTCTCTTAATATAAACCTTGTTAACATGTTCAGAAGTCAACCATACCTCGAGAATACTAGATACATTCAAATTAATTTGAGCACCCCGCTCACCTTCCCTGGAAATAACCAATATCAAACAAAAGGTGGCTACAAATTTACCTTACAAGACCAGGACAATTTTTATGACTGGTACAACGCTTATTTTCGCGTCGATTTTAAGTTTGAAGCTAAAGCAAACGGAGCCAACATTGGTGCTGACACTGAATCAGCTCCGATCAACGGTTCTTTCTCATTGTTTCAAACTTTGAAACTAAGCTCCGCGGGGAGAATAATGTACGAGGCGAGTAATATCCACAAAGGTATTTTCATCAAAAATTTGCTTGATTTTTCGGACGATTATTCGAGAAGCTTGGCAAAAAACCAGTTCTGGTATCTTGACACTGACGCCACCACAGCGACTGACAACAATGCAACGAATCTTGGAATGCGAGCAAGGGCTCTTCTGTCACACGAAGGTGAGTTGGTCAAAACTATCATCCCTTTGAACCGATACTCCTTCTTCGAAACTCTTTCCGACAGGCTGCTGCCACCGTTACAACTTGAGTTTGAAATTACTCTGCAAAACGACCAAGAAATGATTTTCCAAAACGATGCAACACCTCGAAGGATTGTTGTCCGTAAATTGGAATTGTGGGTTCCACAATTACATTTCACTGCCAAAGGACAGGCCTTGGTCAATGAAAATTTCTTGAAACAGACCCAATGGAAATACCTGAGGGAAACTTTTTTCGCCACCGACAGTCGAAGGGATGCAAGTGGTATGTGCTCAATTACTCCTGCGGTGAAAGACCTCAAGCATGTCTTTGTTTTCCTTCAACAAACTCGGAAAAACAATTCTTATACACAAAACCCTTACATCTTTGACACATTCGATATCGATGGTGATAACTCAGCAAGATTGGATACTTGCCGCCTTCAGTACGGCACAACGTATTACCCTGAGCTCGATTACGACTATGACTTCAAAATAAGAATTTTGACTGATTTGATCAATTCAGATACAGAAAGAACGACTACAACACCGGCTTTCAGCTGCAGCTTGCCAATTTTGATAAGTTGTACCCAATTATCTACTTTGACCTACGAAACACCAAAGAAAGTATAACAGGCGACTCGAAAAAGCTAGAATTCCATTACAGACTAAATGAAGCCGCTAACGCTCAAGATTATATGATTTGCGTCTTTTACTTGTATGAAGAAGAATTCGTGCTTAAGAAAATTGGTAATGAGCTTGTCGTCGTTTAGACAAAAAAAAATTCTGAATATAATATACATGCACGATGAGCACAACTTAACATCCATATAAAATCGCACTTACTGATGGTCAGAAAAAGAAACTTCAAAAAGCTTATGTTTCGAAGACAGCTGTTACTCTGAGAGTTAAACCAGGCCAAATTGGACGCGGTGACGAACTTCTTCTCACTGCTTCTCAAATTTCGCGACTGAAGAAAACCGTAGCAGCAGGGAAAGGGGTTGAGCTAAAATTAAGCCAGACTCAGATTCAAAATACTGCGCAGCGTGGTGGAAGTTTGTTTTCTGCTATGTTAGGTTTGGCACAACCTTTGATAAAGCCAGCCCTTGGGGCATTAGCAAGTGCAGGTTTGAGTTTAGGCGCTGAAAAGGTGCTGAAAAAGATATTCGCGAAGGGTTTGGGCCGAAGGAAATTGAGCTTCATAAACTTGTCCAGCAAATGACTCCTACTCATAAAAAGGCGGCAGAACAATATCTTGTTGGACAAGGTTTTGTAAGGGGAGGTTCAGCACAGTATGGTGGTTTTCTTGGTATGTTAGCGTCAATTGGAATACCTTTGGCTATCGACTTAGTCAAAAAAATAATTGGAAAAGGTTTGCAAACTCAACCACCACGCTCACGACCACGACGAGCACCACCCCTCCCTCCACCTCCAAAAAAGGGTGGGGGAATGCAAATTCGACCGCCACCTTTCTTTGGAACTTGGGATGATTATTTTAAAAAAAATAAAGTTTGAAGATAAACCTCTTTCCAACATAGATCTCAGAAAATGGTGCAACTTTTTTACGAATCCCTATAAAAGGTATTTTTAGCAGAAACGAAACAAAACCCATGTTTCATTCTCCATGTATTATCAACTTGGATTATTTCGGAAGTTTGGGAACTCATTAAGTGTGTTGTTGGCAGGCCAAAAATGGCATGTACGAGTATTTTGATTCATTTGGGCTTCCGCCACCTTTGGAATGGGAAAAAGAAATGTCAATGCACTGAATCAAACATTTTTTCAGAAATGATAACCAAATTCATTGGGAACAAAGTGTGAGATGTGGCTACTACTGCCTTCTCTTTTTAAACGAAAGAAACAAAGGCACCAGTTTCGTCGATATTTTGAAAATGTTCTCCAATGATTTACTTCAAAACGAGCAAATAGTAAAGAATTATTTTTCATAAGATATATAATTTATGCAATGGAAGTGTACTGTGTGAAAGAAAAGCGGCACACGCCCAATGTGCAGGGAAGTGAAAAGGTTGTAATCACAAAGAACAATCGAAAACTCTTAAAAGTGAAATGCGCTAGTTGCGGAATAACGAAAACACGTTTTATGCTGGGAAACTAGGTGAGCCCTCCCGTGCGGAGGGCAGTGGTATATCTGGCGACGTTGCCATGGCGGTGGGTGATCTTGCTATTTCAAAAGGAATCCCATATCTTGCGAAAAAAAAGTGTTGAAGCTGGAAGATATTACGCTTCTGAAGCTATGAGAGACCCCAAACTGCAAAAGAAAGCAATAAATTACACGCTGAACAAAGCCCGTCCAGTCATCGAAAAAGTGGGTAGTGAAATGTTAGATCAACTTTCAACTAAAGTTCGACCAAACCAACGTTACAAAACTGACAGACCTGATTTGGATGGAGCTGGTATTGATATACATGCAACAATAGGAAAATTTCCCAAACCAAAACGGGGTTGGACATTACCTGGACATAATTATACTGGGCCATATAATCCTCTTGAAAAGCAGGTGAACTACGATCCAGAAACTGGAGAACTCTTGGAAATATACCAGAAACCGACAGGTGCAACAGATGCGATTGCTATGCAACATGATGTTGATTATGATATTTGTTCCAACCGTGAAAAAAAATACGGTGAAAACCTCAAAAAATGCAAACACAAAGCGGATAAAAAAAAGGTGAAGGCTCTTCACGCAGTTCCTTACAAACAAAGGCAGTGGGGTCATGCGGCTGCAAGAAATACAATCAATGCTAAACAAAAGTTAGGCTTGGGTTTGAAACAACAAAAAGGGACTGGTGTTTTGGATAAACCATTGGAAGTAGTAAAATTCGCTGAAACTTTGACAAAAAAAATGATTCCTTCCACAAAACCTGTATTCGATCGGTATTGGAAAGGTGATATTTGCGAAAAATGCTTTCACGGGACCAACTGGTGTCACAAGCAAGAAATTTTGGACTCATCCAAAAAAAGGTACTATCATGCGTTTGGTGAAAAATCCAAAAACTGGCAAATATGAAAATGTGTATGAAGAACCTTAATTGTTTGACCACCACTTTTCAAACTCCTGTTTTGCGCGCAGCCTGCTTGCAAAGGTTTTAGGAAGGTGATGAGAAATAGATTCCATAATTTCTTTTTTGTGGGGCCAGCATTCAGAAGATACCATTTCAAAATAATTGTGCAGAAAACAGGGATAGTTCACTGACTTGCCGGTCATCTCCTGAAATTGACCAATAACATTACCCAGAAAAGCGATCTCGCTGGAAGAAAATATTTTGTTAATGCTCTATTCCCGAAAAACATTTTTCAAATGAAAATTAGTCGAAAGGGGCGCAGTGGAACTTCTTCCCCGATTTTCTTCTTGGAACTGTTCATCATCATCACATTCAAACACTCTACCACATTTTGGACATTCACGACAGAACTCACTCACCACATAAACTAGTTGCTCCTTGCATGAAGGACAACGATTAATCCTATTTGTTAATGGGCATAAGTGTAATTCATTTCTTTTTTGCAATATTTCTTGCATCATTTTTGACGAGATTTTCACACCTTGCAAACAACCAAACGGGTCGTCCATTTTTTATTTGTATGGTATACAATGAGCACGCGCATTTTCAATAGGTTGTCAAAAATTTATTACAGCCCGCAAGGGTATTGGAAAGGGTTTGCAGCGATTAAGAAATTAGCCCAGGCAGCTAAAGTCTCGGAAGATGTGGCTCAAAACTGGTTGATGAAGCAAGCTCTTTGGCAGGCTAATTTACCAGCCCCACGGTACATTCCAAGACCGAAATTTGATGTTCCTGTTCCAAACAAAGTTCACCAAGCCGATCTTCTGTATCTCCCACACGATCGCCCACTAGGCTCCCGTAAAACTTTTAAATGTGCCCTCACAGTGGTAGATGTGGCCTCTCGATACAAAGAGGCCGAACCATTGACCACAAAAGAGGCCAAAGAAGTCGCAGCTGCTCTGGAACGGATTTATAGTCGTGGTCCTTTGAAGTGGCCGAAACTGCTTCGGGTCGATCCTGGTCGTGAGTTTATGGGCGCTGTGAATCAACTGCTTTCGAAACATAATGTCGAGGTTAGACGCGGCCGTGTGGATATTCACCGTGATCAAGCTATCGTTGAAAGATTCAACCGCACCCTGGCTGAACGACTGTTTGGGCACCAATATGGGGTTGAAATGCGCCTCCCAGACGACAAAAGATCGACTGAATGGGTGGCCCGACTGCCCACTGTTATTTCAGCTTTGAATAAAGAAGTCACTCGACTGACCGGTCAGAAACCCGTTGAGACCATCAAAGAGAAAACTGTTCCATCCAAACCCTCGACACCTTATTTGAGACCCGTTGGTGTAAACGAAAAGAAGCTCACCTCCGGTTTAAGTGTTCGCTATCTCTATCAACCCGGTGAACTTGAAGGTGGTCGGCGAAGAGCTACCGACCCAATCTGGTCTCTGAAAATTTACGAGATTGAAAAGATTATGATAAAACCGGATGCACCGGTTCTCTATTATTTGTTTGACGGACCGAAACGTGGGTTTGTCTGCGAAGAACTTTTGGTTGTCCCTCCAGATACACAGCTACCACCGGCAATCTAACTATGAAACTCGATCGGTTCTGTGTGAATACCGTCTTCCAAAACCCAGCGTTTGTCGTAGTAAGCGCTCAGCCCCAGCTTCTGCTGTTCTTACGTAACAATCCTCCCGTTGTTCATGCGAAAACCAATATCCTTGCTGCCTTCCAAAGCTGCCTTGAAACGCTGCCACGTAATCTCGTTCTGTTTCTTTGACATCCCTTTCGTGCTGAACTTGTTTTTTTCGCCCTCAGGTTCGTCGACAAAATAACATTTTGAGCAGAGTGCAATCATTCTGCTGCCTTCACACTCGAGTTTGAAGAGCCCAGGGGTCCGACTGCTCCACTTGTCCCAAGCTAACCACTCTTGCTTTTTTTCCTCAAATTCTGTTTGCAGCTCTGGTTTGACGATGTCTTCCAACTTTTCTGCGCTGATTGCCATGTAATTGCTGTCTGTGTCCATCTGAATCAATTCGAAATCTCTTCTGTCAAAATACTTGTCAAGAAAGTCATAATAGAATTCAAGCATTCGAAGCTTTGCCAGTTGATATACAGCTCTTCCTACCTGAAATGGTCTTCTGATTGTAATCTGAGGCTTTCGGCTTTCCAGCTCATACGCCTGCCCAATCTCGTCAAGATCACTGAAATATGCGCTTCGCAAGGCTCTGTCGACTACTTTCTCGTCTTTGGTGTAAATGATGTTTGTTTGCCGCTCCAAGGCTTCGATGAGCTTCCCGTACCCGCTATTTCCTAACAGCTTGAACACCTCGGCCAGCAGCGCCTTGCTTTTTTCCACATCTCCAGTCCGGCGCGCTCCCGTCACCTGCTCCACAAACCAAGTGAATATCTTAGTTGGTTGGTAGTCAATCGTCCGATAAACATTTGTGACAACTGCTCCATGATCAATATACCATCTCAGTAGAGGAGCGTATAATAATATCTTCTTTGCAGACAATGCTCCCACTAACTTCTTTCCGTCTCCGCGGTTCCGCTTCGTGCGCTTCAGGTAATCAAGCATATGCTGCGGCACAGCTTTAATTGATACCTCTTTGTTGTAGAAGAATGGGCACATCTCAAACTTTGGGTGCAAGTGCTCAGGAATCTCTCTCTGCAAATCCGAACCATTTTCCTTCTTTGAGCTTTTGTGTTAGTATGGGAGAGGCGGCTTCGTTATTACAATGCATGACCCTTCCCTTTCCGCAAGGCATGTCTCTAAGCATGGTTGATAAGTACAAAGCATTGGCGTCGTAACCCACGATATTTTTGCAAAGACAGGATTCCGCTATTCGATGAGACCTTATCTTCGTGACTCCAACTTCATGGTATCTTGTGAAAACAAGACTCAGGCCACCGACAACAGCTTCTTTCAACATCTCATACGCTTCTTTGCACGGGCTGTAAAGATCCGCGCCCCTTTCAACACATCCGCGGAGCAAGTAATGTAAACTAACACCTGGGATACTGACAGCGTCTTTCAAAATATCAATTCCCTTATCAGTGTAGAAAGCACGCATCTTTTCCAGAGCCTCGAAGCCAGGAGCCACATCGAGATTATTGTAATAACACAGCCAGTCTGCGAAAGTACACATATTTTTTTCTTTAAACAAACGTTGGCACCTTCCCATTCCTCTCGCGTAAGAACGTAACCGCCCTTCAGTTTCGAATACCAATCCTCATATTTCGGAAGCTCACGAAAATCCAGTTTTTCAGGAGTGTCAAACCACTCGTACGGAAACCATGATTTTACGGTTTCGCATTCGTAGGCTTTCACCCATTTCTCAGAACTAGTACCCGGGCCTAAGTAATTAATGATATCGAGAAAGCGAAAACTTTTCGTTAGAATGTACATTATTTTGTTTCCATTTTTTGCTACTCTTACTTTACCGGTTGTGTCAGATAAACAATCCGAAAATGCTCTCTAATTAGGTTTAAATCGTATCGACCTGAGATAAAACCTAGAACTGGAACCCGGTCACACCATTCTTCAATTTTGAGACGCTGTGTTTTTGTAAGCATATTCACATCGTCAGGCATAAACGCTGCTCTTACTTGGGATCGGATGTTTTCCCCGCGTCTCTCCAGTTCTTCCAAAAACTTGCGAACTAGCGCCGTAGGGTCTCTTTCACAAATGTGAGTAGGTTGTCTTTCAAAGGTGTCACCAATGCTCACCGAAATTGGTACATGTGTATTTTCAAATGTAAGCATGCCTATCGGCTCCTTAATCTGATTCTTGTCTCCGTATGCTTCGAAGTCATACAATATCGCGTGTGGGTAACTTCGCATTTGGGTCTGTGGCAACTCAACATTTATTTCTCCTACTTCACACGACCATGCCTCAATTACGTGATAGCCAGCAGCTCGGAGCGCTTCTGTGCGTTCTACAGTTGCTTTGAACCGGTCTTCTTGTGTTTGGTTATTGCGACCCATGATTTTATTACGATCATTAGGGTAACATTTTCGGGATCCGTGCCAGTGACAGCCGTGATATTGAAAAACAGTCCTCGTTTCATGGTTGTACCCGTCGACAGGAGCGCGCTCAACCCATCGCTCGCCACCGTGCCCGCATGTCGCGTGGTGAATGTGAATTTTCCACCGCTTGGCTTCTTGTTCGAGCCAGCGAAGAGATTCTGGAGAAGCTGTATGTTTTGGATAAAAAGCCTCCTCAAAAGCTGTCTACGGTGCTTCAATATTTTCGGCCGGGCATTCGATCACCGTTTTTCCTTGGACGCATGTTTGGGTATGCCGTTGAAGGTTGCAAGCTTGAGTGAATCTTGCAAGGCAATGAACACATGCATACGTTTTTGCAAGCTTCGAAATATCCTTGATGACGAACGCGTGCCCCTCGTAAATTCCGAGTGTCAGAATGTTCGTTAGCTTGGCTGGTGGATTCCTTCTAAGATGCCATACCACTTCACCCTCCACACGTTCAGGCTCATAGACACGGATACCCAACCAATCTGAAAAATCTAATTTTTGGTTAAGGTGTCTTTCAACCCGATCAAGTTCATCGAGTGATGTTTTCGGGCTGTCGTTTGGAGCAGCTCTGAGTTTAAAGAAACCCTTAGCAAGCTCCCGTGCTGCCGTTGTGCTTCGATCTGGTCGTACACCGCGGTGTACTGCAATGCAGCGCCAGAGACATAAGTTGTCCTGGTAGGTGTCAAGTGCTACCATTGGTCCCGCACGCCCACGCGCAAAGTCACGCTGCCAGTTTGGTAAGGGGCCTGTGCCCAACAGTGGTTGACGGTCGAGCACGACCTTTACATCAACATTAAAATGGTTTACAAACACCCATTTCGTGTCCAGTCTATTTACGTTGTCAGGATCCAGACGTACCTTCTCCCGCTCACTCAACCATTTCTCCGCCTCAAAAAGGTGTTCAAACCAAGGTGAACCAGTGTTAGTGTACATCACCATTAAAGAACCGTCTTCAATGCTGCGTAGCTGATATGAAAAAATATGTCTGACATAGAAAGATGTGTAAACTTTCTCTCGTATTTTTGCCATAAAATCGGGTGTCAGATCTCTTTCCAGTCCTCGAATGAAGCGCCATCGAATGAAACGGCGCCTCTTTTTCTCTTCTCTCTTATGTTCGGTATTATCATACATATATCAAGAATTTCATTCTGATAGTTTGTAACATTTCGGATATTCTCTCGAGAAATTGGATCAAACTTCCTCAAAATTTCTTGTATTTTTCTCCCCCTTCTTTTACGAGAAGGAGCGGTCGATTGAAAAGGTTTAGGAAGTAAAGGCTTATCTAAACTCTTCTCCACTTTCTCAGAAATAGGTTCATCCAATATGTTCTGAATAATTTTTCGAACAGCAGGAGCGTCCTCTGCAAGTAATTGCTCTAAAGCTTGTAACGTTGCTGGATCAAGTTCTTTCAAAAGTTCTTCAATGTTTATGTTAAGTACAGACATTGCAACTTGGATATAACAAAGATATGTAATGCTCTAATTGAGAAACTTTTGATATAATACAAGATTTGTGTTTATCTAATTGAAAGAATTTTTAAAAATAATACGAGATGCTTCGTTTTAATATTTTCTTCTTTTTTTACCCGTGTAGGAATGAGGTGGTATTCATTTACTTTTTTGTGTGCTGGGAGGTTTAAAATAGGAAAATATGGGTGTAGGAATGAGGTGGTATTCATTTAATTCACCTATTACTACTTGTTTAATTGGAAGAATCCTTGAAAATGGCTCGGCTTCGCTGTTTTCATCAATATAAGAACGAACAAAATTGTTCTCCCTGGGAGATGTGTGTCAACAACCTCGTTCCCAGTGTCCTCTCTCTTTATCTCTCGAGAAAGGACCCGGGTTGCGGCGACAGAATTTTGTTTTTGCGACAGGTTGCATAAATTCCAATTGGCTTGGTTTCCTGCATCAGTTGCAGGACAAAATGACACACACAATTTGTATTGTGGCCACCGTGACCTGTGCCTGGGACAAAACAAAAATCCTCCCACGGGAAAGCGTTGTTTATTCGAGCTGCCAGGGAACCTCATCATACTCTAGGTTTCCTTTTTGTGTAAAAGGCAGACCTTTTGTCTTAGCCTCATGTCTCCTTAACAGTGAACGCTAGGCGCCTTATCTCACGTAAGGACTCTCGAGACTGCTCCATGACACCTGTCGCATAGTATGTCCCGACATCGAAGGTCGGCACCCTGACTAGGAGACTAGTCCCAGCTACTATTCCCGGGGACTTGGTTCCTTCGTGTGAATTATCCATCTTCGTGAAAAAATCTAGTCGCGGGAACCAAAATTTTGTCCCTGTGACTTTTCCCTTCAAATTGTTCTGTCTTGTTACCTCTCGTGTATAATGTTCGTGCCACTTGTCCCTGTAACCCTGATAAACAATCAACCAATCAAAAACAAGATCGCATTTGTCTCTGCGACTGAACACTTTGGCGTCGTGAAAACACTACAGTGGACGTTTCTCTGCGATTAATCCCCTGGACTGGCCCCTTTGGGTGCGCCGCGCGTGCGCGTGATAAAGGGATTAGCAAGACTCTGCAACGAGTCCTCCAGTGAGTGCCGCCCTTAACAAGTGTTTATGTCTAACTACGGGAAATTTTGATCAAAATTCCCAAGTGAAATTCAGGGGCGTATTCTTATGACGGCTGTCCATTCTAAATCCTTTCCTAATCAATGTGATCGCTTGACACAAAATCTGATAATGTCGAAAATGATGCCATTAGTTCATATTAATGCCAATTAATAATTTTGACAATAGAAGTATTACCTGATTTCTCTCTCTATCATACTTTGCTGTCAATGAAAATGTGAAAACTGCACAGTATCAGCGTGGTTATTTTCTTATTTTGTATTTGGTTTCAGAACTTATATTATGATTTACAACTGTATGTCAATTTTAATTTGAAACTGTAAATTAATATTTTACCATGTTTTATTAGTTATAGGCATATGCGCGAAAAGAAGAAAGATGAACAAACAGAACAAAATTCACCCTCCCATGTGTGATCACGAGAGTTTTCAGCCTGTTTCTGAAGCTAGCGGTACCTCATCAGTAAGCCGTCCCAACCCTTATACATGTAGTGGCAGCTCTGAGAGAGCGACGGAACGTCATAACCCAGACCAAAACAGGTGCGTTTTCGGCGGAAATGCGGCTTATCTTTCACCAGTATACGTAGAGAACCCGCGCTCGTACCAAATAAACCTAACGGGCCAACAGCAAGATTGCTTTAGGATGAAGCTACTGCGGAATAACTTGATGGAGGATTTCGGTGGTGATCGGCTGGACGACTGTATGGTACTCCCTGAGGAAGACCTGTCCGGTTTTGCAAATCCAAGCTACGATTGTTAAGCTTTTTGGCTTACTATTTTGTTTGTGTGTCTGTTTATTAGCTATTTTTTCTGTCTTTGTTTGACATATTTCTAGACGGGTATAGCCGAAGGGAGTTATTTCGTGTTTAAAAACTTGAATGGGCCTCTAGCAGGAATAAGCATTGTGCTAACATTAAAAGCCGCATTTTACAGATTTTTAAAGAATAGAGTATACTTGCGCGTTTTTTTCGCCTTTATATTAAGAAATATATTTTTTGTTCATCCCTGACGTCTTGTGGAGTAATTCAAGGCCTTTTTCAAAGACTAAGAGATAATTCAGGGTGGCTGGAATAATCAGTAAAGGGAATATTGAGTAATTTAAAACCAAAAAAAACTAGGCTGAGTATGATACTCTTCAGTGATTTTTCTAGTTTTGCATATGCTTATAGCTCTGCTTGAATTAAAGTCAATGTGTTACTGCAAAGTTCCAAAAGTAACGACGCTCTCCAGTCGTTACTTTCGAATTTAGCAGCACTTAACTTTTGTTAATTTTGGGTACCGTATAATTTGGGGCCGGTGTTAAATGTGATATCATCATTTCCTCGCCAGTTATTTCCTAAGATGCTTTGTCGGGCAGTTTCCTTTACAATCTACAATTGTCGTCAAAGCCTTACTCCTAGTATTAATTGTGATAAAGAAAAAGGGCCCTGGATACGAGACTTTAAGGCAATATGTCGCCCAAAACTCAAGCTGGTTTATTGGGGTCGGAAAACGGAAAATATGGATTTTGAAATACGCAGACCGGAGCTGATTTAATTAATGATTACGCAAAAAAATTGAGCGCGTTTACTTAACCATAAAGCTTTACAAAACTACAAGAGTCCCTGGAAACGATGTGGAGTATCGTGCAGTCTAAAATTCCACGTTTAGTCTTCTTTCTCCTACCCTGTCACTGACATCATGCCTTATGTTGCGATACAGCTCGTTAACAGACACGCCTAAGTAGTTTGAACTAGCGTCTGCAGAATATTTTTCGGGATATTTTATTGCGTGAGTTACAAAGCAACAAAAATAAGCGGATAGGCCCGGATAAGTTTGATATGATTTAAGGCAAAAACAAAAGTGGCGAGTCTAAGAGAAGGAGTTGGGTTGCGCTCCGACCCAAATTTTGTTTCATTTAGTGGAACATTTTGACTCCTTTGATCCCTGAATCCGTCATTGAGAATGACCAGGAGCCCATGGAATGACGGATTTATTCTTGACTCGTTTTATCCTGTGTAGCCAGTTGTGCAACAGAATGAAACGTAGACATATTCAATGCATTTATTGGGACTAAGCTCTACTGTTGTTAAGTAGTCCGCTGAACCTATGCGCGGTTGCCGCTTGACAATTTTCGTACGTTTATGTTGTTTCACTCTCTGTTGGTTTACCAAGAGAAATTTAAGGAACAAAAGTTTGGTCATTTGGTAGTTAAAGTGTGAGAGCTTGAGAGATTTTCTTCATTTACAAGCCGCTATATATATTTTTAATAGTGCAACTTTTAGAATTTCAGTTTCATTTCCAAAAACAGACCTGATAAAATTCGGGCACTGCTAAGTTTGCCCCATCCAGACTCACTTCTCAACAGAGAGCTTAGTTTAGGATTAGGACAGTTTAATTGCTAGAACAATAACTGAGTTTTCTTGATATACGTTTCGCATAATCATAGTACTGCTAACTGCTGCCTTGCAGACACCTTTTTTAAGCTATCGGTCATCAAGTCATGGTGCCAAAGGTGTCTGCTATAAAGGGAGTTGACTTCAGTTTGTAAGTTATCGTTTGTAAGCAAAGTTGTACGCGACCTCACCAGCTAAGTTGCTTATTTTTGTCGCGTAGAAAAGAAAAAAAAACAGTGTGTTTTATAGTGTTATCCAAGCCACATTGTATAGTCAGCTTGGTTTTACTGGAACTCATTAAAGGTGCTGGATAAAGTGTTGTTAGTTTGGTATGTTCAATTCCAGGGCGGTACACTATCCATGACAACTGGCAACCTGAAATCGTCATAATGATTGGGTTCAGGACACTCAATACTTGTACATTTTAAGGCATTAGAACTGGTTGAAGTTGAAAAATAAACCATATCCAAAAGTTCAATTATTTGAAAGATAATACAAAATGTAACAAAACTGCAAAAGATAAGAGCTTCATTCCTATTATGAGCAGATCTAGAAAAAACGATGGATGACGTTGGTTGTAATGCATGTTTTTCTGCCCGCCGATTTGTGAAATTTGAAACGATATGATTGTTTTTGCCGATGATGAGCGGAAAAGTTCGGAGATTTTCGACCGCTTTCGTATTTCAATCGGAAAGTGTCTTCCTCACACATATTGAGCAGCGGACTACAAATAAAAATCAAACAGGGCGCTACTGAATTTCGAAGATTCGAGTGTGGAATTTTGCTGATATATTCGCCAACCGATGTAATGTTCGCCACTTTTGCTGCCACAACAGACAGCACGGAAAGTCAACTGAAGTAGAAAGGTATAGAATTGAAAAATCTCTATGAAATTTGGAGTGTTTATTGGTATAGTGTCGAGAAAGCGACACAGAAGTGCCCGGAAATACTGAGACAATTTATATTATGCACCAGTCAATTCCAGCAGTGCCCATTGCCCACTCTCAAGGATGAAAGGGGTATTTTTCCTTATTGTCCGTCCCAAGGGCCGGGCATTAGTCTAACCTGGGGCATTTGACAGCCTCGTGATTTTCACGTCACAGCACTCTCACTTCCTATCAGTGATAAGTCCATCTGGCAAGGACGATAGATTTGTGATTGACTTTGTCTAAGGACGGACAGAATGAGACGGTAGGTCATGGGGACAATATAGAGAATAAGACTTACTTGAGTCTTAGTTTGGCCTGATTTAACTTTGATTAGAATGAAGGTAAGCCCGGAAACTAAGAAATCAAGCTATTTTTATTTTATTTTATTTTATTTTTACTTGTTCCGCAGGGCATTTAAACAACTGGTTTGTCCACGCCGTGGGGCATTTGCCGGTTTGCCCACGGGTCGCTTCGGGGAGAGGGGGGAATGGGCACTGCTGGAAATGAATGATGCATAATGACGAAGTTATGTTCAAGTTCATGGACTCGAGAAGAGGGCAAAAGTGGTATATCTCCAAAACGAAATGATACCATCCGCCGGGTTTTTCAAGGAATTTGAACGTTGTCAAAGTAAATCTGCTCCAAACGAATTTATTTTTGTAGCTAGTAAGAAAAAGCTACAAATAAGCAATCTTTGTTTTCTTGAGCTTGCAATTTAAATATGAATTCACACCTAAGGGGATCTTTTTGGAATATTAAATTGTGTAATGTTTGAGAAATAATTTTTCAAAACTAACATGTTTTAACCAGTTCTAATACCTTAAGATGAATCTAGCATGCAATTAATTCTCGTAAAACGTTATATACACGTCTGCAAACATGTACTTAAGCCTTTTTCGCTACAAAACATACATTCTATCGGTGTCTTCTTCTTGGCTTATTGTTCGGTTTCTTAAAATATTCACAAAAGTCCAAACCGGTTTCACTGCACTGGTCGCCTGCGTACCGCTTGTACAAAAAGCTTCCTGACCTTCAACATCCTGATATCTTTGAATCGAATCCTTGAACAAATAAATTCGTCTAGAGTTATCCGTACTAAGATTGATTTTCACGGTAATCTTACAAGCATTCTGCATTTCTTGCAAGAGAAAGCAGAAGAGATATTTAACTGGAGCTTAGTCCTTTCGCGGTTAAGCCAATGTTTTTCTTTTAAATACACGAACTTTATTTTTTGTTTACCACAATACAAATACATTGCAACGATATTACTTTACAATAAAATAACATTATAATATACTTCACTACAACACATTACATTGCACTAATATTACTTGGGACGTTTACAACTCTTTTTTTTTTTTTTTTTTTTTGTAAATACGTGTGCTAGAGAACAACAAAATACATACAGTATAGCCATACATTACTGGAAAGAAAGAAAAAAGTGTGAAAAAAAATTGTTTCACCTTCACCCTATTGAAATCCTGATCTTGCAACGGGTGGGGGAGGGGGGGTTGGGGGGGAAACCGGAGAGATTTGAGAGGTGGGTCATGAGGTGTCAGAGCCATTTTATCAGAGGTTCCTAAAATTGTTGTTTCAGCGTATTCGTAGAAAGGTCTAATTCAGTTTGTACGTTTTAAGCAAGCAAACGAAGCCCAGCAAGTCTGGAAGCTTTTGATCATATTTGCACTTCCAAATAAAGAATCTTGCAATTAAAAGACAAAACTTTATGAGAATCATGACTCCGGCACAGTCCCAAAGCAACAGCACAATTTAACCTAAGGTTTAGGTCAGTAATACCACACAAGAAGAGCCAGTTAGTTAAACTATTTCAGAAGGAGCTAGTTTTTTGGCAGGACAAAAAAAGATGAATTAGGCTTTCTGGTTCATCCTCGCAGAAACTACATTTATCTGTGTCTTTTATTCCAATTTTTCTCAAAAAACTGTTGGTTGCTAACCGCCTATGCATGAATTTGAAGGGAAAAGCGATGAGCCTTGTGCACTTTGTATATTTAAAGGAGAAACTATAAACGCGTTGCCATTGAATTGGTTGATCTGGTGGAATAAAGCAGTCTTTGAGCCATTTGTCTTGACTCGTTTTTGGTACAATTGCCCTTCTTTGAATGAGTTTCTTGTAGACAAGTCTGCTTGACTTTTGTGCCTGGAAGAAAGATGTCGCAAAAGTTGGCTGGGTCTTCTTATTGTTATTCCCTTGGGTTGTACGGAAGACTTCAACAGCTGTTTGAGGGCGGATATCATGCCAAAAAATTCGAGGGCATTGACTCTGATCCTAAAAGTAGATTGAAAATCGGCATGTGATAAAAAATCAGCCCTATTAGCTTTCAAAAGATGTTTTACGGAGAAGATCCCCTTTTGGAACCACTTTGAATAAAAAACTGGTTTTTGGCCTATCCTGAGAGCGATTTGCTCCACAGAAATTGGGAATGAAAGTGTTCCTGAGAGGTCAGTGTGTCTTCGTAGTTTAGTTCACACCAAAGTTCTAAAATCTCCTTTAAAAAAACGTCTGAGATATTAAAGTAGCTGTCTAAGTCTTCTCTTTTCAGATAACGTTGGAAAAAGAAATCTCCACAGCAACGTTGGAGTTCTGCCTTGAATAACACTTTCCATTTACCATGATTGCTTTGGTCCATGTACTTATTAATCCAAATGGTTTTGAGCGACTTACTGAAAGATTCTATATCTATCATTCTCAAACCACCCTCTGGATAGTCATTTATCATAGTATTACGCTTTATTTTATCACCCCTCCCGCTCCACAAAAAGTGGTAAAAAATTTTGTTAATTTCTTTGATAAACTGTTGACTGGTTGGCAGCGTGGTTAGGACATAAACCAGTTGTGACGCCATTTAACTTTTCAGAACGGTAATTTTTCTTAAGAGGCTCAAACGTCGGAGTTCCCCACAATTGAGGGAATTATTAACTTTTCAGTGCTAATTTCTCCTCGTAATTCGTTTTCATAGTGATTGAGGGGTTTGTAGAGAACCATATTCCTAAGGCCTTGACTTTGCATTTTGGCAACTTGAAAACTTCCTCTGGGAAAAGGACTTCATCTTTTTCCTTTGCATGAGCCTATCCATAAGGCTTCAGCTTTTTATTGTTGAGCTTAAGGAAAACGAGGCGACCTCGCAAAACGTCGGCTGTTTTCTCGGGCTACAAAATTCTCATGCATAGGTAGTTTATTTCTGTTTTTCTTGTTAAACAAAGAAAAACGATTTGGCGATCAAGGGAAAGTTTCCAGCTATGTCAATCTTTGACACAGCTAGCATACTTCTAAAAATACTAAATAGATGGACAGCTTGCAAACTTACACGTTTCTAAGCAGAGCCACGTACTAGACATAAGCACGTGCAGATCGGAAGTTTAGATGTTAAAGTTTACCGGCACATATACACTGAAACTTAGCAGAACAACTTCCGGTATAATTCCACATCTTGACATAAGTGCATACTCTGCACTAGAAGCCACCTTTTACCGGCCACTAAGGCCGTTGCACACGATCTAATACTGTCAAAGTGTATGTCACTTATCACCGGGAGAAGCCTACAAACGTGTTTTTCAACGGATTAAATGGTTAACGGTTTAAAATTATCGCTTTTTGGTTTCGCACAATGTGATGGTCCACTACTTTTCAGCTACGTAGGGCATTTGTTCCGTTTTTTTGTCATGATATGACAAGCTCGTACCCGTCGATGTTTTCTGACCTGGATAAGTGAAAAGAGAAAAACCTTAAATGTTTTTAAAGATAACTATGAAAAATAATATGCTGAATTTTCCTATAGTGCGGACACAGAGCCGGGGACACTTGAACCGCAGACGTTTAGGGCTTTCTTAGACATTTTTAAACGTCAGGTAGGGAGGTTATTTTTTATTATTATTGCCGGGGAATTTTCTCTAGTAGATAATTGTAAGACTCAACGGGCTAGTAGTTGGTAAACAAGTGATGCGCATGCATAGATGACGGGTTCAAGTGTGTCGCTTAAAGTGGGCGCCCGTGATATTATCTACACATATGATGTAGCTCGTAAGGTATACGACCCCTGCTTGGTAGCACAAAAGGTTGTGTCCTCATAACGTCGTCCGGTTGGGAATTTTGGACTACCTCCAAGACGTTGCGTTTGATTTTTTAAATTTTCCGGTCGGGCCAACCTTTTAGCACCGAAAATTCCGCGGTGTTTTGCATTTTTAATTTTTACTTTATTTATTTATTTTAAGCACTTACCAATTTATTTCAGTTAAAAACGTATTTCACCTCTTTTATTATTTATTTATTTATTTATTTATTTATCTATTTATTTTGTTCACTAAGTTTTACCTTGAAAGCCGCACTTCTCAATTTCATGTTGTTTGGTTTTAGGTCACCCTACTTCACATCGCTGCTTTCAGGGAAAATGTTTTCCAAGATAGTAATTCTTATTACTTGCCTGTCTGTCATTCAAGAAACCGAAGCATCTAAAAAAGGTAACTGACTCTGACCACAAAATCTCTAGGCAGCCCAGAAGTCAATAAAACAGCAACAATATAATTTTCAGTAACCTAATCTTGAGCGATCGCACGTTTGTCTAGGTGGCTGGGTGAGGGTATCTGCCTTGTATTAGTATAAAAAGACGCCATCACGAAATCATCATGCATCATCATCATCATCATCATCATCATCATCATTATCATCATCATCATCATCATTATCATCATAATCATCATCATTTTAAATTCAGAATTAGTTTGATTAGATAATCGTCCTTTTATGCTGTTCTGCTTAACTGTTGTCTTTCTTCTTCATTTCCAGATGTTTTGCCCAATGTAAAAGAAGTGCCCTGTAGGACGGCATTCATTCCTGCCGGGATGGAACCCAGCGTTGCTACCGGCACGGCGTGGCTGTATCGTGCTGTCCCGTTACCCACGTATGCTGTGGGAGTGGAAGACATTGTTGCCTTCGTCAATATTCCTTGTTAGTTCTTACAATAGCATTTTTTTTCACTGCTTATTAGCGTTCGCGTTCTACATCTCTTCTTGAGATGACTGATTCACTCGATTATTGTCTCTTGCTGTGATCGTTTGTGTTAGTGTTAATGTTGTTGTTGATGTTGTCGTTGCTTTTGCTATTGTCATTGTTGTTATTACTATTATTAGTGCTGTTGGTTTGCTATTGTTGCTACTGGAGTTTATGTTTTTTTGCTATGTTACTCATTTTGGCTCTTCTCGTTGTTAGACATCAGTGTCCGAATCAGTAGATATGAAATAACTCTTCTGAAACAAGGGCGTTGATCGTAGGAGTGCCAGGAGTGCTAAGGAATGCACCATAGTTACCTGTAGGGCTGATGTTATTAAAAACAAAAAATAGTAATCCAAACTAGACGGGTGAAGTCACCGGGTAGGATGACGGCACAATCTAAAATAAAAAAAATGGTGATGTCAAAAAAAGAAACCAGTAGGGCGTCAGAGCGTTACAAGAAAATTGTAGGAAGATTATTTCCGTAAACAGGAAAATTCTAAAATTTTCGTCTAGCAAGGACACGTTTTAAAATGTCCAAAAGAAAAGAAAAGATATTTTTTTATTGAGGAGTAAAAAACATATAATGCGGGAGGTTTTCATTTGAAATGGAGAAAAATTGTTAACGCATTTCGAGAGCATCTAATTTAAACTATTATATCCTATTTTATAAAAATCTAAGTACCCTCTTGAGTTAATCATCTTCTCGTGCACGTTTAGTATTATCTCTTCCCTATTGTTTTAATGCTGTTGTTATTGTTGCTGTTGTTGTTGTTGTTTTTACACAGATGCTGTACTGGTGAGCTTGTGTGCTGTTCTCATGACCACAAGTAAGATTAGAATCGTAATTCTCTTTACATTCGCATTTCTCTTTAGTCTATGTGTAAGCAATGGACGAGTTCTTAACTGCAACTAACTGCACTTGCTCGCTCTATCGATCGATTGCTCCTCCATTCCTGTACCCTTTGTATTAATTTACTCGGAATTTAATCGAATTCATAAGTAAATGACTCATTTCTAGTGATTTAAATTTCCATTTCAAAACGCAATTGATAATCAAAATCATGAGCCTTAAACCCTTTAAAAATTTCACTTACTCGGTTGTGTTTCAGAACAGGGCAAGCTCTCCGCCGTGAAAAAAACAAAGCGGCAAGTCTTTGAAGGCAGCTTTCGCAACTTGAACTTTTCGCCTTCCACCAGTATTCCTTTGAATTTTTTCTTTCCATTTATAGATAGTACATGTTTTTTCTCAAGTTTAAAACTTTAGTACTGTCGAACAATCGTTTTGCTAAATAAACAGCTTAAGCTTCTTAAAGAAACCTCTTTTTCAAAAGCGACGATGGTCATGCGATTTCCAGCCAAGAAAAACGCCGGTTGCCCAAAAGCACCGCGCCATTTCCCGCCAAGAAAAGATGGCATTCTCCATCCCCCGTCGGGTTGTCTTGGGACTCCCCCCCCCCCTCCCCTAGAGTCTGTACGGGCGGGCCTACGGGCGTACGCTGACGTCACAACCAATATTTCTCGGATCGATAGGTTACCAAATTTGCTTAGCAATGGTGCTCCGCGGGCTCCGCTATAGCTGGGAGCTGGTCATTTTGACCAGCTCCTCCCAGTTGGCTTCATAGCTCAGTTGATTAGAGCACTGCTCCGGTATCGCAGAGGACATGGATTCCAATGCCGTTCAAGCTTTCTTTAAGCAACTGCAATAGTTGCATACATAACTGTGATGATCTTCTTCCATGTTTTTGCTGTTGTTCTTGATACACAGATGCTGCGCTGAAGGTGCATCTGCGTTTTGCTGTCCGAAATTATCAAGGTAAGATTAAAATCACATTTGTTCCTAACTCCTCTCGTTTTTCAGTTGAAGCAGTGGGACTGACATGAAAACTTGGCAGGGAAAGGACTAAACAGGCGCTTCTGCAAAGAATGGCCTGTTAGAAAGTGGCTTGATTGGTTTTAAATTTAATTAAGCTCACAAGGGTCGTTTCTTGGGTGGGCAAAAAGTCGAGCCATGAATAATTTGCACCATCACAATAACAAAACTACAATTGTGTCCACCATGGCTTATCTTTGTATCCAGTGTTTTCAAAGTTATTCATAATTCCTCACTTTGAACTATTGGTAAACTTACAGCCGTAATCAATTTTTAATCGTTTCAGTTGCGATGGTTTGTTCGAAAAAGGCATCAACTGCAAATTAAATAGCTGCGTGATTAAGGTCTCTAAGTGTTTTGGAATTGCCGCCACGTACAATTTTCCGTGTTTGTCCCGTAAAAATAACAGACCTCTTATCCATCTAGATGATGATTTTGTCTCTGTTGCTGCTTTTGTTTTCGTTACAGATGTGACGAACCAAACCGTAGTTGTATACCTTTTGGCCGAGAAAATGCCACTCTATGGCAGTTTATGTCAAGAACTAAGGCGGTGAACGCGGAAGAGGTAACCCTAACTGAAGAAGCTTGGCCAGCTGGTATGAGCGAAGACGAATTTTTAACTAAACCCTAATAGTGATCAGCATTAATGTATTATAACACCGCATATATTGGTCACAGCAATATAGGAAATGACCACCACAGATGGATTGTCTCTCTTGATACACTGTAGTTAAACAAGTTGTCCCAACTATGATAATACTGGGGCTTAAGGGTTAATCACCCGCTTAATAAAACGTTTGACGCGAATGCTGCACTGAATAGTAAGGTTTCACGAGCAAAGAAAAATTACCTGATGTTAACAAGAGAAAATCAAACTTTGTTCCGGCCAAAACGGTTTTCTTGACAATGAAGCCTCAAACGGCAAAATATGCAAATTGGCTGTAATAAAATTAGGACCCCTCATTTCATTTCTTCTTGGGAGACCACAGGTGGCCCAAGTTCACTGTCTGATAGCACGAACTTGAATCTAATTTGTAATTCTCGACTTAAAGACTTTGTATGGGAAATTTACTTTGGTTCTCAAAATTCTAAAATCAAGTTATCTGATGTAGAAATAAACTTCACGCACTTCAAAATGGGCTGATCTTTATGTCTTGTGTGTAATTTTGGTGCAATTCGTGCCCTTTAAGGCGAGTTTTTTGTTTTTTTGTTTTTTTTTGCTCCTTGTTCGCGGTGCATCGCGAACTACAAGTGTGAATCACGTTAATTTTATCAGATAGTGAGCTTGTCGAGCTTCAGCCGCCTGTGGTGAGACTTGTCGAATGGGACATTTGTTGGGCAAGCTCGTTTGTTACGAGAGTTTGTGGCCTTTTATATTACCTATCTTGATAAAAATTATCGGAAAATGTTGCTAAGAAAGGTTACTAAAGGGAGTGCGCGTGTTCTAAGGCTCGCACGTGTTTGATGGATCAAATTTTAGCGAACTATTCACGGATCGGCAGTTCCGGCTAGAAAATTAGAGACAATCTGCCGATTCGCATCTGGAGGAGGACTTTTGCCCGGCATAATAACAAGTATAATAAGTGTGTATTCAAGCCTACTTTGGAGTATAATATTATGTTTTCTCGCGTTTTCTGAGGATCCCTGGGGAAAACCTTGGAAGTATCTTCGAAGATCTTCATATAAGGACCCTTGAAGACTTGATGGGAATCCTTAAGGAACTTCACATTTAATCCTCATAGATCTTCAAGGATCTTTCATAATCTCGCAAAGATCCTTAAGGTCCTTGCAAAGATTATTAAGGATCCTTGTGCAGGATCTTAAAAGATTTGTAAAGATCCTTAGTAGGATCCTATCACATATTGAAAAGTGATTAAGATTATCGCCATTTAAGATCCTGTGGGGTCCTCTTACAGGATCACAAAGAATCCTAGAAAATTCTGTAGGATCCTTACACGATCTCTACAAGGGATGACGCCAAGGAATATAGTGCTCACTTTTAGAGGGATAATGCATCATCGTGCTATTGATTCATTAATTTAATCGATACTTTTTATTCGTTCACAGGCATCCACTGAGACTTACAAGGAGCATTTTTATGTGCGTTTACTATTGAAGAAGCATACTTGAGTGGTATTCTGTCACTGATTAATTTCAAGCAATCATTATTTACTATTATTCAAGTGTAGAATTATTCAATGGCAACAAATCTATGTTCTTAAAGAATGCAACGTTTTTTCTCGGTTAAACGAGGGGCCTCGAATAAAAGCGGGGTTCAAATAAACGCCGGATCCACACGGTCAAATTTTATAAACACCCCCAGGGTTTATTCGAGGTACCGGCGTTCATTTGAGGTCCGGCGTTTATTGGAAACTGAACCTTCATGCAACTGATTCTCATCAATAAACAATCATGGCAATCTCAAAAACATTATTTAACCACTACAGTACATCAGCTCATACTAAGCACCTAATTCTCCCACCTTGTTTTGAATATTATCGACTACAGACAAAATCAGTGACATTTTATTCCTGCTTTACTCATCTTTTTGCTACATACTGCTATACATTTGGTGAACGTTAACTAAAAAGGACAAAAAAAGGTTATCACAAATGGTGGAAAATTCCCTTGTTTAGCCGTAAACGCCGGCCCCCGAATAAACGCAGGGTGTACTAGGTCTAGGTTGAAATAAATGCCCTCGGCGTTTAATCGAGAAAATACGGTAATTTCGTAACCAAAGAATAAAGCCAGACCTGAAATAGGGCGGTGTTTATTTTTTAGTCAATTCGTAAGGTGTTCACTTTGACCCAGAAAAACCGCCTAAAATATACTTAGGACATAGAGAATTCATCGGTAAAAAGAAACTGAGAACTGCTGTAGGTCCTTTTTGCTTTAATTTTTTGATGATTTGTAGTCGAATGTCATATAAGGAAAGTAAAGGCACAGAGTAACATATCACTAATAACCGCTGAGCAGGTAATATTCTGCAATATTTTTTTGAGGTGATTATATTTAACTAAATTCAATAAAAGAGTTACGGGTGTTAACTTATGTAGTCCGGCTCTTTGATTACAGAATTGTATTTATACCAACACCAGCACCTCGGTGTAACTTAAAATGTAACTTCCCAGAGTTCATTTTCAGTTAGGAAGAATAACTTGTACTCTAATAATAGAGTCACGGAGAATTAGTTTCAGAGAAAAAGACGCTCCTTTTCGGGTGAGGGTTAGGAGGGGGGGGGGTACTCAAAAAAGTTCTGAGTTTCGTACGGGGAGTCCCCGCCAAGAGGTTCATACACTTTTAACGTCAAATGTTAAATCTCTTACACTCCGGTCTTCAATTCAACTTATATTAACTCCGTTGATATAAGGTAAATGTTCCCCCCCCCCAGTCCTCGACCTTATATCAACTCAGTTGATGTGAAACGTAAATGTATCTCTCTTACCGCCCCCCCCCCCCCCCCTCGACAGGTGAAATTAGTCCGGTCGTTCCACAAATGCCTAGTAATCTGGTGATGTGGCTACAGGTCATCCCAGCTTTGCCCGTGAAGTATTAGCCATTCAAATTCGGGAGTTGAGCAACCTTAAGAGTTTCACGATTCTTAAGGTGGTGCTCTTTTTCCGCTGACAAGTCATATGAAACGCACTTTGTGCTATAAATTGATTGATGGCGATCGAAGATTATCCCGATTCAGCACATGGTGAGTGGAGAGGGTGTAATGAAACATTTCATTATAACAGGTTGTACTCAAGTCCTAAATATGTCGTAACAATAAACAGAATAAAGCCCGTTCTGAAGTTGTTCGTGTACGGATGACACCCTTATAGCGCTACACTTCCAAAAACCAGCACCCTTATTGTCTCGATGCCAGTTATTCCAGTAGGAAACACTGTACTAAAGTATGGAATATGAAATATCTTGCAACATAGCGCATTTAGTAGCATTTATAGTGAAAAACATACTAATTAATGGAATATCTGGCAAAAAGTCATTTTCCTTTTTGCAAGATTGCGCGTTTATTAGCAATTATGAAGCAAATACTAACAAATGGAATATCTTTCAAAAAAGTCGATTTTTTTGCGAGGTTGCGCATTTACTAGTAATGCTGAAGCATATACTAATAATTGGAATATCTTGCAAAAAAGTCGTTTTCCTTTTTGCAAGTTTGCACATTTACTAGTAATGATGAAGTATATACTAATAATTAAAATGGAATATCTTGCAAAAGCGTCGATTTATTTTTTGTAAGTTTACGCATTTATTAGTATACGATAAATCAATTTATATATTTATGTAATTTTAGTTTTCACTGCTAAAGTTTTTCACCAAAAACTTATTTACAAGTACCAGTAAAGTTTTTTAAAACGTTTGCAAGTATCTGATGATCCAAAGCAGACTTACAAAGATCTGATACATTTTTAAATACTTATATTTTATTTTTTGCGAATTGCAGATCTAACATGGATTGGACAGAAGATCATGACTCTATCAAGAAATTCTGGCTCTAGAACCTTTCGAAGCAAAAAGGGGAGTATTGCAAGAGGGCAAATTTGGGATTAGATTGCCAATAGTCTTAATTAAAACTCCTTGAAACTTCCTAGATTTAACGTTACCAAGCGTTTGGTGAGACTGAGAAAGCGTTACACGCTACTAATTGAAAAATTAAAGAAAACGTTAATAGAGGAGAAGGTCAGCGGTAACGTAAGTGATGTTGAAAAAGCTTTGGATGAAATACTGGAATCGGAAGCTGATGCTGGAAACACACTGGACAGTGACAAGGAGAAAGCTGACAATGCTAAAGCTGTGGAGATGCCACAGAAAAGGAAGGTGGGTGATGATGTCGGGGATGTAGAGAATGCGCAACCAAAGCCAAAAATTACAAGGAGGAGTGGTGGAGACACAGTTACATATTTACGCGAGAAAAAAGGAAAGTGTTTAGAAATGGAACTTAGCTGAAGAGTTGGAATTGCAAAAGCAGCGCCTGGAAGTTGAAAGTAAACAGCAAGATGATTCCTGAAAGCAACATCAAGAAATGATGCAAATGATGGCAATCAGCAACCATATCAAATGCAACATTATAAGCAGATGTTTGCCACCATGCAACAACAGCAGTCACAAATCATTTTGAAGCGTTTTTTAGAAAAACAAAACTAAGCAACATGAACAAGTTGAATATAGTTATACAGGTTGTAGCCTTACTTTTTGTTGAATTTTTGAGGCTTTTTGACCATGTTTTTGTATGATTAAGGAGGGTTCATATGTGGAATGTGGAGGAGGGGGACCAGTGGCGATTTTTAAATATTTTTAAATAGGGGGAAGTCCCCCTCCTCCCCAACTCACACCCTGATGTTCTATAACCTTATCTTTTTTCTTTAGGATACTTTCCAAGGCTCAACTCATGTCCATCCCCCTCTACATAGATTTTGAGCCCTCCCTTCATAAATTGGAGTTGCTGTTATGCATCACTTGATCTTGATCTTAAACATTAGAGGATAAGAACCAATACTTTTACAGTTTATCGGCCGGCTGCATCAAAAGGCTGCACATACGCAATGTTTCATCTCAATGATCTGTTGTGCATTTTTACAGCAATTAGTCATTAAAATTCATTTCTGGGTACAAGTAGTTTTAATTGTTAAGAAAAATAATCTTGAAGGGTCGGTGGGTCAATGTCAAAGAAATCTGAAGTGAAATTGCCATGGTGATACAAACAAGTCATGGGATTCCGTAATATTGTATAAACAATGTACATTTTTCTCTTTGCACTCCATGATATCTTTTGGGTCTTCTTAAAATCAATAAATTTTAAATAACTAATAACGTTCCCACTCAATTGAAACGCAGACAGTGCTCATGGATTTGTTGATCTCGTCCATCCATGAAGTAATAACTGCAGCACGATGGCACGACAAGGGGAACTCTTAATGGGTACACAGGGTCACCATATAACGCCGTTGAGGACACCCGTCGGCGAAAAGGCATGGTGCTCAAGTTCTCGCAGATGGCCAGACTCACCTAGCATAATTAATTCCAGCATCATGTCTGCGGCCCTCTGAAAGAAAATGAGCATATTGTTTGAAAATTGAAACTCATATATATGTATAATTATATGTTAAAATTAATTGCAAATAGAACTAAAATTCTAATAATTTAAAGTAAATAGTCTTTAAACAGATTACAAATAGGTAATAAATAGATTACAAATAGACTTGATTTCTTAAGGGAACTCACTTCATTTATCGTTGCAGGTAATGCTCATCTCGTCGGCCAGTGGTCTAAAGCCATCCGTGTAGAGTCGCTATAAAATCTCACTTTGTTTAGCGTTGTCATCTTCAGTTAGTCTGCCGTTAAGACCAACTAAACAGGCAAACAACAGACTGACCAACAGACCGACAAAGATGACTAAGAATAAACCGACAGATAATATACAATGGCGCATTAGAAACGCACCACTTGCGTTTTAGAGGATGAACAGCCTAAACCATCATGACGTAACTGACAGAGGGCCAGTAACATCGCGACTTATTTTGACCAAACCAGTCAAAAACCACAGACTAATTAGCATCAACTGACGATACACTCTTCGCTTTGACAAATATGATGATTTCCGTTCCTGTTGCGAAACACCACGCCAATCACCCTCACCACAGGGCCGTAGCCAGACTTTCAGAACAGACGAGGTAAGTATCGCGAGCGACAAAGGTGCGAGCTTCTAGGGGAATCTGGGGCAACATGGTCCCTCCAAAAAAATTTTAAATCTATTCTCTCTGGATCATGTGCTATTTTCAGCATTTTTATCAGATTTTTCTTCAAAATTTAATATCCTGCAAGGTGTAAGACGGCAGATTTTCCAATGCTTCAATAGTTCTGTACCCACTAATAGGACGTTTAATACTGGCACCAAGTAGATGGCTATTCCGATTATCAATGCTCACTATGTCTTACTTTTATACACACAGCCTCTCATTGTTAAGTCACCATAGCCGGAATGCAAACCACTCGAGTCTTTTTAAAGCCTTTTTCGTACACCTTACTTGGGTTAAAGGTAATCTTTTATCACTCTTGGCAAATGCTTTTTTGGAATTATTTCTCCAAGAGTATTTTTTTTAAAACCTAGACGAGGCAAGTGCCTCGTCTTTCCTCATGCTAACTACGGCCCAGCTCGGCTGCACAGCTACTGGGAATCCAGCATCGTACAATTAATTAGTGTTAATAGTAGGCCGAGTAGGAATTTCTATGCTTTACCAGGGGAGCAGGGTGAGCAGGGATGGCGCAGTGGCGAGAGCGTTCGCCTCCCACAAATGTGGCCCGGGTTCGATTCCCGGACCTGGCGTCATATGTGGGCTGAGTTTGTGTTGGTTCTCTACCCTGCTCAGAGGGTATTTCTCCGAGTACTCCGGCTTTCCTCCCTCAGCAAAAACCGACACCCAGCTTATTCGAGCTGGCTGTTGGCTGTGCTCCGATGTCATGCATGGACCGTACAGCAGCTGCCAGCGGCGCCTATATATGCTATCGGTCCGACCTTGTCGAGCCACGTCCCTGCTGTACTTGCCACGGCGATTAGCGAGAAAAATAAAAGGAAACAATTTTTTATTTCAACATTACTAACTATTAACATAATCTAATAAAAATCTTATGTACATTTAACATTAAAAAAGGTATCAAGTTAATAAGTTCTCAACCTACAAGCTACTCGTATTTAAAAATATGTTTTAAAATAGTTGTTCAAAAATAGGCTCTCTGTAATGAAAAGCTAAGAGGTATTAGCAAATACTGTAAAAGTTATGTATATATATATCAGAAAATAAAAAAAAATAGAAAAAGAAACATTTATTTGATCACTGCTAGTCCTCTTTCAACTGCCAAGTCTGTGTTCTGTAAGTTCATGGAGATTCTTCTTGTTGCCCGTGATCCTCTAAGGCACAGAAGGACTCACGCCATCCTAGGACCCCCCTGCGTAAGCTCCTGAGAATATACAGTTTCCCTGATTATTTCCTTTACTACAGGATCTGGTACCTTTATTTTGTTACAGCGGTCCATGCAAAGTTAATTGTTTCCTGCTAACAATAGTTGATTTTTGTTCGCTAAGAAGCTAGTGATGAATTCAAGGTTTGCTTGGCAAAGGAAAAACAAAAAAAATGGACAATCTCAGATTTGCTACTAAAGAGTTCACATTTTGCTCAGCAGAAATAAGTTGTGTAAGGGCCTATCGCTAAAGGCCCTTGACTTGACAGGTTACAAATACTTAAAAGTTGCCACGACAGTAAGACCATGCACAAAAATTTGTTTTAGGCCTGAAGGGGAATATAACTAAGTTTCTGACAACTCGGCAGATGGATTAAAAAAGCATGGAGAAGACGAAATTATAAACTTAATTATTATTAGTCCTCGGGAGCCGGCACTATCGCTATTCTTGCTTTTATGTCCGTGGTTCTCATTTTTTTTTTTGGTTAGGAAAACCCTTTCTTTAGGATGATATGAGGGTTTAATTTTATTTGGGGTGAGAGGAGGAGTACACTGTATAAAAATGGTTGAATTTCAACCAATCCCTTTTCAACGCAAGCAATCGACAGTGATCTACCGGGTCTTTGTAGTAAACTTCATGTTGAAAACAATTTATACAACTGACAAGCTGGTTTCGAAGAGATAACAGTAAAGTTACTAACGACTACTAACTCTAGAAAAAGCTACAGTTTGAAAAAGATTTAGAAGGTACTTAACTTATACAAATCCGAATTTGGCTTATAAAAACAACTGAACCAAAAAAAAAGGATATGTCTGCCGAAAGGCCTTAGTATAACTAAATGTTAAACGCACTTGACTTCACAGGTTACAAAAGCCTCAGTGTTGTGTCAACCTGAAAACTGTGCACGAAAAATTGTCTCAGGAGTAGCGGGGCATAACGAAGTCGGTATTTAACGCAGAAGACATGCTGAAAAGCAAAAAGGAAAAGAAATTATTTTTTTTTTCGTTTTTTAAAAATTCTCAGCAGTACTTGAATTATGCACGTCTCACGGATCCTCATAGAACGAGTTCACCGAACGTCGTCTCGGCTGCACAGCTACTGAGAATCAAGCATTGTACAAACAATTAGGGTTAATAATAGCCGGGTAAGTATTTTTACGCTTTACTCAAAAGACATCAATCTGTTTACCGTCGACGCCGTTTCCAACATTTCAGTCGGTCGTTCGAAAAAAAATCAGTAAAAAATACGTCTTCCAGCGAGGAGGATAGTTTGAGACTAGACATGCTAGAAGGCCAACTACCCTGCATCATAGCCTGGTAAACTTGGGAGGTGTGGAAAACAAATGGCGTAATTCAAAAGAAATCGGCTAAAGCACGTTACTTGGTTTATTTTTCAGGTAAAAGAGGTCCTGATGGATATTTTTTTTGCGGGGTGGGGGGGGGGGAGGGGATGGGGGTGAATCAAACGACGGTAATCGGAATGAAGGGGGAATGGCCTATTAGTAAGCCGAGGGCAAATTACTATAAAAAAGATATTTTACAAAGGTTTCTTTTAGTGCTCGTTTCTTGCGGAAAAGGTGTCATTTTTGGATTTCATTATCACAGGAAACAAATCTTAACCGTAGACTTTCAAACTGAGCTGACTAGCTATGGGCAAAAGTTTTAAAATTCTACGTTCTGTTGTTTTCACTGGCGATCAAGCTTTTACAGTTGGTAGAACGACCGAACTGCACTCGCAAGCGAAAAGATACAAAAACCAAAGTGTCAGTCTAAGAATAAAGACCTGATCTTCTTTGAAGTTGTACACACCAAGAAGAAGACACCAAGACGATTAACAGCAAATTAAAACAAATGTTGAACTGTCAGTTCTCCAACGGATATCCTCGGATTTGCTGAGTAAACAATAGTTCCTTTTTGTTCGCTAAGTAGTTAGTGATGAATTCAAGATTTGCTTGGCAAAAGAAAAACAAAAAGATGAATGATCTCAGATTTGCTACTTAAGAATTCACGTTTTGGTTGGCAAAACGAAATGAGTACTGGCCTCTCGCTATTTGAAGGGCCTCGACTTGACAGGTTACACTTTATTAATGTTACCACGACAGTAAAACCGTGCACGAAAATTTAATTAAGACTGAAGGGGGGACATAACTAAGTTTTTGATAACAAAGCAGTTGGATCAAAGTAGCTTGGAGAAGAAGAGACTATAAACATAATTATTATTGGTCTTTAGGAGCCGGCACTATCGCCAGTACTACCCACGTTTTGCTTTTGTGTCCTTGGATCTGATTTTTGTTTGGTGGGGAAAACCCTTTTCCTTAGGATGACATGAGCGTTCAAAGACGGGAGGAGAACATTGTATAAAAACGGTTGAATTTCAACTGGTCCCCTTTCAACGCAAGCAATCTGAAGCACTCGATAGTGATCTAGCGGGCTGTCACGGTAGTGAAGTTCATGTTAAAAACAATTTTTAGAACTGACATGCAGTTTTCGAATGAGAACAGCAAAATAACTGATGACTCTTAACTCTAAAAAAGCTACTGTTTAAGAAAAATTGATAGAAGGCACTTAACTAATACAAATCCGAATTAGGCTTAGGAAAAACAAACCGCGAAAAAAAGCAATATGTGCGAAGGCCTAAGTAACTAAATGTTAAACGAACTTGACTTCACACGTTACAAAATCCTCAGTGTTGTGTCAACCTGAAACTGTGCACGAAAAATTGTCTCAGGAGTAGCGAGGCATAACGAAGTCGGTATATAACGTAGACCCATATATTGAAAAGCAGGGGCGAAAAGAAATTGTATTATCCTATTTCTGGTCTTCGGGGGTTCGTACTTGTACGCTGTAGCTATCCAAATTCTATTTTTGTGTTAACAATCCGATCTGCTGCTCTTTTCCTTTTTGTTTTTCTTTCGTTTTAAGTTCTCAGCAGTAATTGAATTACGCATGTCTTATGAATCCTGCTCAAACCCATACCGATGTATCTTAGGACATCCAAAGTACCCCGCACTAACGTAAGGACCCTGGGCTTTCTCCCCAATACGTCCTAACATCTTGACATGACGTGAAGCGAGAATTAATAAGGCCCCTTGGTGTTCAGTGCGCAAACAGGCTTTCTTGCCACTCACACAAATATTTCGCACAGGTCAACATACTTTGTTCAAAAAGGTATACACATGCAAAAAGGGAGTGGGGTTCCACCTTTCATTAGCGATAAACGTTTACAGCCTTTTATGTATCCATACAAAACGCCGGTTTTGTGACCTTTTCCGAAATATTCGGGGTAGAATTCAGGTATGACATGGGTTCAATGGTGTTTCCACGGCAAACCATATTTTGACGATGCTTTCTTGAGAAAATTTAAAGCTTCTTAAAGAGAATTTTACATCGTCAGTTTAGTTTAGCGTCCGTTCATGGGCATAGCTTTAGATTGCTGGCAGTCCCTATTTGGATAGTCGAGACGGCGCGCGCAAAGCGCAAACCTGGAGCAAACGTGCCGAGGGTGCCCGGCGGGAAAGGAAAAGAAAGGAACTCAGCGCTCTCAGCTGTAACCGACCCGTTTAGGTAACTCCGCCCACAATTCGTTGAACCCATTAAAAATCCACTTCAGTAAAATGACAACTACTTATGAATAACAACCCCGCCTAAATAATTTCTACCTGAATCATCTGATGTGTTCTAACCTATCAAGGCAAACAAGGAAATGAAATGTAATAGCAAAAGTGAAATATGGAGTAAATCAAAAACATGTATGCAATCACAGATCAGAAAACAAGGAAATGAAACATCAAAGCATAAATAAATCACATACAATTTCTACCTAGCACGTTCAGAACGATTTGGTACAAGGTACGACATGGTGGTTTAGTACGACTAGAGATGTAGCTTCGTCATGTCGTTTCTTGTGATCTTTTACATCTTCTGCTTTCAAGGAGCGATTCAGACCGTCGTGTATTCCTACGTTAAGATTGCAAACCCTTTGGGTCTGGACCAAAATGGGTAAGTGACTGTTGTTGACTGCAGTTTAACTGAACTATCTTGAATAAGTGTAAGGATGGAAATGCGTAGCCCAAAAAGTACAAGGGAAATAACGTCACCGTTTCATTTAACAATCCACTTGTGGCCGGTGCTTTCGGTATAAAGTATAACAAAATTTGCTGCACTTCCTAGACAAGCAAGTTTGAAATTTTTTCTGTTTTGTTCTGTTTTACTGTAAAGAATCTTCTCATCCAATTTAGTTGAGCATTTATTGGCGTTTCCCAATTTTAACATGGTAACAAAAATTTCGGTATTTTGATGAATCACTGTCCCTTTAACGAGGAACTACACCGCTACATTGTCAAAACTCAAGCCGGAATGGAGATAATCGCAGAATTACAGCTAATTGCTATCTGATCACATTTGGAAATTTTTTTAATTGCATTAATTTGTACTGTTTAATTTGTCAAACTATTTTCAGTTGCTTTCTTGCTATACATTTCAAAGTTTTGCGAATTGAGCGATAAAATGTTGCACTTACAGCACAATAATTAGTATAGATCAGTACTCCATACGATTAAAAAGGACAGTCTTCGCCTTTATAACTATAATAAAACGGTTATACCATGCATCAGTAATTTCAAAATCAGTTTTCGGTTCCCAGTCTGTAGCCTAGTTGAGGAATTGAACATAAAAATCACTGATATATGCAGTAAAAGGAGAAGTAAGAGATCCGTAAAAAGTCCTGAATAAAACATCCGTCAGCGCTGTGAGGGATTCGAGTATTACCATCAATGGCAACGGTTTAAACTGGTTTTATATTTAAGCATGGTTTTCCCTTATGTCGCAAGTACTTGAAAACGTCAGCATAACCACAAGTGTAAGAATCCATACACACTCTCTTAGCTTCTCTTAAAGGCGACCGTAGTCAAGCACAAGGATGGAAAAGTTTTAATCCTCTTGGACCTGATTCCCGGTTAGTTTGCCAGGGAGGTCTGTCAGTGGTTTAAATGTCAGCGATTGGCTAACGCCTGTTCATCTATGGCAATTTGATTTTTGGTCTCGATACGAGGCCACCCAAATGAGTTACCCTTTCGGATGTGCTCAATTCGAGCTAGCATGTGAGAAAGCATCTCAAACCTGAGGTGGCCATGCGAAAATGTTTGTTGAACAGTCTCCATGACAGCGAGGAACCGTGTTTTCAAAATATCTGGCTTCACATTAAAAAAAGTTTTCAAAAAGTGGATGGAGTGTTGCAAACTAAATCTCCCTTATTGTTTACATCAGGTTTGTGCGTACGGGCATTTTGCCTTTCTATTTGGACCCGGATGAGAACCAGTTTATTAGTGCTTCGCACTATTTCGTGCTACCCTCATTAAATAAAGTTATTATTATTATTATTATTATTATTATTATTATTATTATTATTATTATTATTATTATTATTATTATTATTATTGTTCCCGTAGTAGTCCAGTTCTGACAAATGGATAGCCCTCCTAGAGTTGAAACTAACTACTCGTATTCCGTTTTTGCGAGGGAATTTCGTTTTTATGCTAAATAACCTCGCGCTGGCTTGTCAGTTGGACCGGAAAATTTCCAAACTAAACGGGAAGGTCTTGACAGGTAGTCAAAAATTACCAATTGGTGTATCACAACAGGAAAATGTATCCCATTTGCTATTTTTCTACCATTTCCAGACCTGCGCTATTTGTCAAACTAGTTCCAGATTCTCTCTTTAAATTAAAGTGAATTGCGCAAATGGTACATGCCAATCTTGTACCGAACTTCCCATTCGAGAGGTTTTGCTCGTTATTTGCACAAACTGTGGACCCACCCGGGTTTCCACAAACCGAGATTAATGGCTCACTTAGACCACTGACGAAGGGAAGACAATTAAGCGAAATCAATGTGTGTGTTTGATGGATAGGCTATTTAAAGAACATGTTGACCGGTTCTAAAGATGGAGGACACTTACTCATTACAATGTAGTCCAAACAAAGCAAATAATAATCTTTGGTCGCCTCTGAAGTTGATACCGCAAAACTTCAATTTAGAAATTCACTTGGTCTCTCTGAAATACACTAAATCTCATTTCCGAGGCACTCAGATCTGTTCCTTTCGTGTTCGCCTTCTCGCGCTGACTATAGCGTGTGTTTTGTAAAATTATTCACTGTATTTAAGACAAACGACCTTTGTGAGCTACTGAAATTTGGGAGACTGGAAGCATTGTGGAAAAAATGGACTGGATGCTGGTAATTTTGGAAGGGAAAACGTTAACAGAACAATTTTCTGAGTTGTTGCCAAGGTTAGTTCCTCTGAGTCTGCTTCTCATTTTCATGCAAATTTCAGAGATAAATCGGAAAGCCATAGCTCACTGAGCCGAAAGGTGCTGAGTCACGCATTGACTGAAAAATTGTTGTGAAAAGGGTAGTTACTCTGCATCGTAGCAGCTATATTAATAAATTTTTAATTATAACCGATTCGGCGTCTCACCAAGTAGTCACTTAGCTCCAAATCGCGACGCGACTGCTCACTGACAGCCTTTATCAGGTGATAAAATCGACTGGTTAAGGGACCCTTTTTGCACTGACTACAAGTACAGTTGCTAGAGATATCGGCTGGCGCTAATGAGGAGAAACGTTTGTCAACTAACGGCTATTCCTCTTCTTTTTTCAGGAGATCATCTAGACAATTGAGAATTAAGAACAACCCCCGTGGTACCGAGTTAAGCTAAACGAGTATCAGAGGCTCTTCGCCTTTGTTTGCAGCACATAAACTTTCACGCTGTCTTCCAATTAAACACAACAGCTGAGTCACATTTCAGTGCGACCGGTTAAAAGTGTCAGTTTAAGAATAAAGACCTGATCTTCTTTGAAGAGGTACACATCAAGAGAAAGACGCCAAGACGATAACTCCAAACTAAAACAAAAGTTTAACTGTCAGTTCTGAAACGGATACCCTCAGATCTGCTAACAATACGAGAAAGGTCTTCAGCTTTGTTTTAAAAGTAGTCAAGGACTTGCAGCTCCTCATATCCTCTGGAAGAGAGTTCCATAACACTGGTGCAATATATGAAAGTGCTCTTTGACCATACGTCTTAAGATTGCATCTAGGTATTACAAGGGAGGATTTGCTAGAGGAGCACAACGTTCTGGAGGGAATATATGGCGATAAAGGTTCACGTGAATAAAAAGGCGCCATGTCATTTAACGATTTAAATGTTAAAAGTAGAATTTGAAAATGAATTCGTTCGGCCACTGGAAGCCAATGTAACTCTCTCAGTATGGGTATGATGTTGTCATATTTCCTAGTACCAGTGAGGAGGCGTGCGGCTGAGTTCTGGACATACTGCAACCTCTGAATCTGGTTTTGTGAAAGACCAAACAAGAGAGAATTACAATAATCTAACTTAGATGTTACAAATGCATGGATCAGTGTCTCACAGTTCTTGAACGATATGACTTTCCTTATTTTAGCAATATTATGTATTCAGGGTCTTCTGAAATGTGATTTCATAAGACCCTGAAGAAGAAAGCCCATGCCTCTTGAAATGGGTTAAAATGTATAGTTTTCCTACCGTTTAATCAGCCTTGCTTTTTTGTTGTATTTGATTCTAGTATATTTTTGGCTGATTAGATCCTTTTCTGCAGTATCTGGTACTTTTGTTTTGTTACCGTGGTCCATGCAAAGTTTATTGTTTCCTTCCAACAATAGTCGATTTTTGTTCGCTAAGAAGCTAGTGACAAATCAGACGCAAAAGAAAATTTTAAAAAATGGATAATCTCAGATTTGCTGCTGAAGAATTCACGTTTGCTTGGCAATAATAAGTTATGTAAGGGCACGGTGATCAGACAAACACATATTATGTGACTGTTTCAATATAGAGAACGAGACAAAATTCGCCAACTTCGCAATATGTATTATTTAACAAGTTATGTAATATAGGACCACCGATATAGGACCACCGATATCTCACCGTTGAACATCGGCGAGGTGCGTCTGTATATGAGGAAGACTAATATCTCACCGATGTACAACGGCGAAGTACATGTGTCTGCATATGAGGAAGACTGATATTTCGCCGATGTTCAACGGCGAGGTATAGGTGCGTCTGTATATAACGAAGACTGGTATCTCGCCGATGTACAACGGCGGGGTAAGTGCGTCTGTATATAAGGATGACTGATATCTGGCCGATGTACAACGGCGAAGTACATGCGGAAGACTGATATCTCGCCGATGTACAACGGTGAAGTACATGCGTCTGTATATAAGAAAGAAAGACTGATATCTCGCCGATGTTCAACGGCGAAGTACATGTGTCTGTATATAAGAAAGACTGATATCTAGCCGTTGAACATTGGCGAGGTTGATGCGTCTGTATATGAGGAAGACTGATACCTCGCCTATGTTCAAAGGCGAGGTAGTGCGTCTGTATATAACGAAGACTGGTATCTCGCCGATGTACAACGGCGAGGTAATTTGTAACTTAAAATGTAACTTGAAATCCCGCCGGCGTAGTTCATCGGCGAATTATATTTGTCTGTTTACATAAAATGGAGCATGATGGAGATAAGTCTGTTGGCCGATGTAGAAAAGGAGAGATAGATTTGCGCTGCAGAAGTTACACAAGCACGGATTTCTTAAACTTAGGGCAGTTTCCGGGGGCCAGTGAGAAATATTTCTCTGTACAATTGAAAAACAAACAAACAAACAAACAAACAAACAAACAGACAGACAAAAAACAGATTACTGAAATTGAATGCTCGAAGTTATTTATTAGCCCGATCATTAGCAAAAGTCACAGTTTTATATTCGTGATGAAGGACCTAGGCTTGTAACATGCCTGCCACATCGCTCATTTTTCTTGAACTAACAACCCTATATTCACTCCAGTCTTACAAGGATTTGGTTTTACGAGCAAAAAGTAATCCCAGTCAGCCGAACCGGGACAATTAAATCAAGCCTAATTGAAATAATAAATATACATTGCAATATCTATTGTTTTACGCATTTTTTCTTTATTTCGTTCGTGTGGAACTATTTAAAAGGATATGGTTTTGTCCCCCGTTTGAGCTAGGGTAAGGTTTTGTGCTCTGTGGAACCGGGGTCTGGAATTGGGTATGTTTTTTATCACTTGTCTCTTGAGTACAGCGGTTCTGGCGACCGTTTCTCGAGACTCCCGATAACTTTTCGGGCCCGATTTCAAAGACGTGCGTTTCTCGAAAGCCCCGAAACTTTCCCGGCTGATTTCGGGCACGATAATTGTCATAATTCACACTGTATCTTGTAAACGAAGAAGTTTCTAAGCAAGAAACTTAGCTAGACCGCATCGATCGAATGATCATCGATCGGCTCATCGATCGGCTGATCATACAGACAGGACTACTTCGCCGCTGATCATCGGCGAGTTTTATAGTTCTTCCTTACACAGACAGGACTACTTCGCCGCTGGTCATCGGCGAGTTTTGGAGTTCGCCATTATACAGACACCTTCACTTCGCCATTGATCAACGGCCGAATATTTATTTCTCCATATTACAGACAACTTCTCTTCGCAGATGATCAACGGCGAGATATCGATGCCTTCTTTATACCGACGATTTCACTTCGCCGATGATCAACAGCGAGATATTGAGTCCTTCATTATAGAGACGGTTTCACTTCGCTGATGATCAACGGTGAGATATCGATGCCTACTTTATGCAGACGGTTTCACTTCGCCGATGATCATCGGCGAGATATCGATGCCTAATTACTTTGCACAGACGGTTTCACTTCGCCGATGATCAACGGCGAGATATCGATGCCTACTTTATACAGACGGTTTCACTTCGCCGATGATCAACGGTGAGATTTCCGATCTGTATTATATTAAGAATATTTAATCAAACTGATTGCGACATTCACTTGAAAAAAGCCGTTCTATATGTTGAAACAATCACATAATACGTGAATGTCTGTACTCCCTTTTGAAAAAGGTGAAATGTCCAACTCTCAGAAACAAGCAGCTATCACTCTTATCGAAAAGAAAGGTAAAGATCGTTTGCTTCATAGAGAACTGGCGACCTATTTCCCTTCTAAACGTGGACGCAAAGATATTATCCAAAGTAATTGCTACTAGAATCAAAAAAGTGCTGCCAAATATTATTCACCACAACCAAAGCGGATACGTTTCAGATAGGGACATCAGGGAAACAGTCCGATCTATTTTCGACATCACAGGTCTCTTGATTTTTATTGATTTTCAAAAAGCTTTTGATACTTTAGAATGGAGTTATCTTTACAAGTGCCTTGAAGCCTTGAAGGACATTTTATCAAAACATTCAAAGCTGCATAATTAGGCGGCGCGACGTCTCAAACGTCGCTGCCGTCTCATGAAATGCAAGACATTCCTGAATTGTCGGGTGTCAGTAGACTTGGTCTTCGCACGGGCTCTAAACAATGAGGGTCGTTATAATGATGTGGATTTTACGAGATTGAATTTTAAAATGTTTCAAATACCGCACGATTTGTCTGTGACACGGATTTTTATAAAGAGAAGTGTTAAGCGTAAAATTTGTTGTTTTGAGTTTCGCGGTGAATTGAAGTTGAGTAAAGATAAGTGTTGAAATGTTTATTTCGCTGTTTTTGAGGAGATTTCGCTTTTAAGGGGCAGTGTTTACAAAGGATAGGGAGAACTGGGGAGTTGTAGACGTTGTCAGTATGTCGGCATAAAATAGTTTTGTATGTGGTGTTGCTTTACTGAGTTCTTAGCCTGCGATATTGTCCATAACTCATAGAGACTATTGTTAGTAGTGGTTCCAGAGTGCTTCCAACTGGATAGGTTGGGGTCATATCTAAAAATCAATGATGGAGTGGAATGTCAGTTGAAAATCCTTTAAGGTTTCCTATTTCATCAGTTAATCAATGCTTTAAATACTGGATATTCTTGGGTAATATGTTTACATTGATTTAATTTAAGTGTGTGGGTAGAATTCGTTCAAAGGTCATTAACCGAGAAAGTTCTCAAAGCAAATGTGTCATATACCTCATTCAATAAAGGTTGCTTTGGCAATTGGTCATTAACAATTGGGCATTTGGGCATTTGGGCATACGGAACACAATGCAATGCTTTGCTTAAGTGACCGCCAAACAATAGCTTCCCAATGCGCAATTGCCCAATGCCAAAAGCAACCTTTATTGAATTAGGTATATACGCAACATTTCTTTTGTGACAGTAGCTTTGTTGAAGAGTTTTAAGGTGAATTTTTGTTTTCTAGCTATAATCAAGCAGATAGACTTAGTGATCTATCGGAGAACTGACTGTCATTTGTAAGAGGTGTCTTGGAGGTAAAGATGGTGATTTGTTTTGTAAGATGATGACATTGATTACATAGAGGATGTGCGCGGTAATTAACAATTGGTTCATGCTTAGCGTGCGTACATCGAGTTATGGATGCACGCGGGAAGTTTGGGAAGCACGAGAGAAGCTTCTTGAGTGCTCTCCAAACTTCCCAAGTGCATCCATAACTCGATGTACGTACAGCTAAAAGCATGAACCAATTGTTTTATAACATAGCCAGTGGAAATGCCGAAATAGTAGTTTTTCGCAGGATGCCGCAGTTCCATTTCGCTTCCGTTGAAACTGTAAATTATAAGCAATACGATTCAGTGCGCAGTTGATTCAAAACTCAGTCACTGGTTACCATAAAGATCAAGAAAGAACGAGAAAAAAAAAACGAAAGAGAAAAAAAAGAAACAATAATCAATCACATGACTGAAAAAAAAAGGCGCCAAAACACCTTGCGAAGTGTTGCCGCGTAGTTGCAGCGTTTCTTTGTAAAGCTGAATGAATCAATGAAATTGCTCCGAAGTGAACGTACGAGAATAATTTTTTGAAGAAGTCTTCCAATTATCGCTCTAAGATGTGGTATAAGATTGACGGCTTCCTGAAAAAACTGTTGTATTCATCCTCCAAAGCGGATTGAAGCTGTATGATTTCAGCATTGTAGCCGCGAGTCTGAGTTGAAACGAGCACAAAACAAAGTGGAGGCCGCGGACGGAATGTTGTTTAACAACAATGAATCAAACAACTGGGAAAGCGATCATTCGACTTATTTTGGATTACATTTTATTTTGTTTGAACATTTGGAGCTGCTTGAACACAGAGCTACATTGACTGCAGGTAAAACGAAGTTATTTTGTGTAGTATATAGCCGAAAAAATTTCGTCCTTTCTGGTTGTCAGTGCTTATTTAGTTTGACTTTGCCGGGTAGTGAATCATCGAAAACGTGTGACACATTATTAATTGAAACGGTTCGCTTCAATTTTACTGTGTTTTATTTTGTGTCATGTCTTGATATTTTGGTTTTAAAAGTTTTCCGTATAAAACCTACCTTTTGTGAACAATCGTTGAGAGAAGACGGTGAATGAAATCGTAAACACAACGCCAAAGACTAATTAAGTTCGAGTTTCTTCAGTTTTTCAACAAAGTTCCTTACTCGTCCTAAGAAATCAAACACTCTGCAACAATTTCGCCGTTGTAATCTCTCTCTAGTTTAACTCTCAGTGCTGTAAGATGATTTTTCTTGGTCATTTACTCGCTGAGTTGCTCGCGAAAAAGACACTTTTTGTCGCTACAGGCAGAAAAAACCAAGTGTATTCATAACTCAACTGCATGCTTCGTTTTCGTTGGTCCTGCTTTTGCTTGTTGGCTGCTTTCTGGCTAAAAGATCAATGCCAAGAGAAAAATTTGGAAGTTCTTCTCTAGTTTCTTCCAATGACTATCGGAAAGTTCAGCAACAGGAGGAACTCGCCGCTAAACTCGACGGAAACTTTGCAGCAAAATGCAACTGCACACGTCATGTTATATACGCACGGCCGTGCGTATATAGAGATATACACCATGATGGTTCAATAGGAATTCGATAGGACCAGCGCGTGAGCTATGTTATAATTGTGTAAAGAAGGTTAGCGAAGGTCTATATTTCTGTTTTAGTTCTTTGAAGTAGGTCTGGTTACGAAAAAAGTATTCGTACAAAGGAGCGTAATGTTGTTGTTTTGAGTTTTGCGAATTATTGAACTTAATTAAAGGTAGGTGTTGTAATGTTTATTTCCTGTTTTTAAGGACATTTGGTTGAGAAGGGCGGTGTTTATTAAGGGTAGTGTTTATTTTGGAGTCGTTAGCAGTGGTTAGTGTTTTGGGATTTGTTTGTGGTGTTGTTTGGAGTGCTCGATAACAAGTTTCTGGCGTATATCTGAGAATGTAGTGGAAGCTGGCAGATTGGAGAGTGTAAAAGAAAAACGTTGTGTGAGTAGTATGCGTAATGTTTAAAATATTATAGTCATACTAATAACATATTGCAAAAATGTATTATTATTCTTTATGTAGTTGATGCATTTTGAAATGGAAGCAAAAGAATTATAGCATGCACAAGTTGGCTGTCTTTTATTGCAATTATAGATGACATAGAAGGCAAGATTGAAAAGTCGTTTTGTTAGAGAATTTGTTATGTTAGTATCGTTGCTGTGAGTGTCAGGGAATTGGATACATAGCAGGGAGGTGATGCTGCAGTAGAAATATATTGATTAATTAAGTCATGAATAAAAAAGTAATGAAATTTCTTGATCATATTCAGAAATAGAATTAAAGAAATGAATACGATATAGGTGTGCTATTTGTGTCAGTAAAGATGAAATGCTAGTTCGGAAGATGTAAGGTTGATTCTAACTGATTAATAATTTGTGTGTTTATTTTCAGGTGTAGGGAGCTGTAATAGACACTCTGAGAAGTCAATGAGAGTGTCACACTTCACACAGGCTGTGTGAATCACACGAGGATTAACCAGAAATACACTGTGATTATTAACGAGAATACACGGTTATTATTCAAAGAATGCAGATGGTGAATGAGTGGGTAAAGAGTGAATTTTATGTTATTATGTTGTAACAAAGTTTGCTTGAATGAATGAATCAATGAATGAATAGCCTTTATTTAAACACGATAGAAAGTTAAAGCACAGTGCTTGTGGGGTCGCTTGAGAAGTCTTGTTGTTACAAGGACGATAACAACAATAATAAAAAGAAGAAGATTGATTTAATGTAACTTGTTAAATTACCAAAATGAATGATATTGAAGAAGCAGTAGACAGAGGACCTTTGAGGTCACGATTTGTGCTTTATCATGGTGTTTATCTTCAAAAAAGAAGGCCAAGACGTTTAAGGGAATTAAGCAGGATTCCGTTGAAAGCAGTGAAGAAAATTTTAAAGAAGAGAAATCGTAGAAAATTGTTATCAGAAATGTATTGAAAAATCTACCACAGACATCTGTCGTCTCTGAACTTATGGAAACATGCTTCGAAAAGGATTAATGTTTGGATGTGATAAGCTAGTAAGGGAATTGACAGACTACAAAAATAGAAGGTATACAAGAAGGTCAATAGCGAAAAGCTTGGTTTACAGAAGTATTAACCACAGAAGTATGTACATTCGTTCAAAGTTATATAATGATATAGAAATGAATCGCAGTTTCGCAGCGTATTGAAGGTAAGTAAAGGTAAGCGTTGAAATGTTTATTTCTCAGGGTAGTATTGACAAAATACATTAGAATCACTGGTCGGCATTCGAACAATGGCCTTGATGTTATCATGAAGTAAATTAAAATGGACCTGCATCGTTGTTTGAAAATAGATTGCAATTAGCCTGCACTCGTGTCGTTAGGATCTGAATGGAGCCCTTGCCTGAAGCCTGAAACGTTTGTCGTGAATGCCTAAGGGCCGTACTTGACGATATCACGGTTTAAGAACGATTTATTTCTCCAGGTAAAGCCACAGGTTTTCTCCTGGAGAAAGAGTCGTACAGAGGTGGTTACAAACAAACAAAGTTCTCAAGTTGCATACATACATTTAATTCCTTACATACCGGAAGTGCAAATTGTCCATAACAGGTCACCGGAAACCACGAACTACTAAAGTTATACGGTTTAAAACCTTTTTTTCTTAAGAAAAGGGGACCCGGGGGGATGGGGTGAGAGACTATGCGCCGCCTGTAAATTCTTCAGAATTTCTTGTTAACAATAGCACTGCTTCAGATTGCTTTAACCTTGAACGTGGTGTCAGACAGGGAGATCCACTTTCCCCTTATCTCTTCATACTGGCTGTTGAAACAATGGCAATTGCCATTCGAGAAAATGTTGAAATTAAAGGAATTAAATTGGGAGAGGAAGAGACCAAGCTCCTTCAATACGCAGAAGATACAACAGCAGTTCTCTCTGACACAAATTCTGCCCTTGCACTTTTTAAATTACTAGTCAAAGAATCCTTTCAACACCTACCTGGGTTAAAGGTCAATAGTTCTAAAACTGAGGGTTTATGGATCGGGTCACTAAAATATAATCAGAATTTACGGCACTTGACCCTTCTGTTAGAGCAACAAAAAAGGTTTGGTTAGTCAAGGCAGGTTAAGTGTTTTAAGAGTTATGCCAAGTCACGTATTGAACTTCTGTCACCTATGTCGACCTATGTCTTCAAAAGAAACAAAATGAGCATAAATAACACTAACAAAATGAGCATAAATAACACTTGAGCCAAAAGAATTTTAAAATTCATCGGAACAGATTGTTTATAACGAAAAGACGCACGTCTCTCCAGAATTATTGCAGTCCATTTAGATTTATTGTATTTACCAATTTATTTCCTGTACGTCACCAACCGATAACAAGTACAACGTAAGCGATGATTTTCAATGGATGGACTTCTATGCGTCACCATGGCACGAAATTGAATATTGCATTATGGGACTTTGCAGTGGAGATGACAGCCAAGCCGGTGTCGGCGGCCTAGGGAGTTGTGTAGCAAATTCTTCTTTCTTTTTCTTTCAGGGATCTTTCTGAAAGATTAACAGGCTTCCAGACTTGCGTCTATGACTGAGATGGTAGAGCTTCTTTACATTTAATTTGGAATCTCTTTGTTCTCTTTAATTCCCGTTTTCGTTTTCTTTTTCCACGTGTTTTTTTTTTAGTCCTAAGGATAATTTAGTTTTTTTTTACAGTATTGCTGTTTATGCACTGTTGTTCGTATAAGTGTGAGTACTGCCATGGCCACCAATAAATAAACTTCAAATATAAATATTACAAAAGTCCTAAATACAGGAGCCTCGAGGCTTGCACTGGACTTCTATTAGTATTGTGTTATTTTTACTGATTACCTGTTTGCCAAATAAACAAATAAAGATAAACAGTGAAAGGAGAACCGCGAAAAATGTATGTGCGTGTTTACTGTGCTCCTAAATATATTGAAAACATCAAAACTGCGCGGTGGCTACAGCTTGGCTAGTTTGCATGAAGGTACTTGTAAGTACTCAAAGAAACCGAGACCTAAATTAAACTTTCGTTAAAAAGTGAAACGACTACCTCCAGTCTTTATTCACATGTTCAGATTCCAGTTTACAAGCTGGAGCTTACATAGCCTCCAACGCAAACGTCCTCAATGCTCGTCATACAATAAATTGCAAAGAATGTCTGCGTTGGAGGCTAGAGTTCCCATGGAACTGCGTGATTGTGATTGTGAGTTGTCAGTTGTGAGTTGTCACACAATTCATTCCATAGAATGTCTGCGTTGGAGGCTAGAGTTTCCATGGCACTACGTGGTTTAGCTTGTTCAAATTTTGATTGTGATTGTTTCTTTGTACGCCTTTTAGCTACATAATGACTGTACCATCAGAATTCAGCGCGTTTCCAAAAAGAAAATCTAAAGTGATTTCACATTCAGTCCACGGAAGCATGTGATCATTGTGCAACCGATTAATTTTTGCGTGCGCTCATTGGACGAAACACATCATGTGGTGCAAATCTGACAGAGGGATATGTACTGTGTCATGTGAAGTCAGTTTGCAGGTGGGCACTATAACAACGAGCAAGACCAAAAAATGTACACTTGAAAATAAATGGCAATAGGAAGTCCAATTAATTGTTTAATGTCTAATAAAACTTTGCTTAAAAAAAAACTACACCAAACAAAGAACAAAGGGATGGCAATGGCAGGATAGTAGCAGGGGGAAACTTGATTCCCATTTTAAGGCTACTCTCCTTACATATATTAAAAATAAGGCTGTCTTAACAGTGATGTATAAAAACAAACATGTCCAGACATGACGTCATTTTTCTCAAGGCATGATACCCAGCTACGGACATTTTCCGTGATTAGCAAGTGAGGTCTTAGAGCAGATCCTGTTACGATAAAAGCAGTATCCCTAGCTGTATTGGTCCTTCCATACCTTGCCATCGAGGCGTCAATATCTCAAGAAGTCTTTTGGTCATTTTAGGACAAAAGTTTTCCAGACAAGGTACAAATTGGCGTATTCTTCCTTTGTTTTAATTTAGCTTGTGTTGGCGTTCTTTTTAAGAATGGTGCTTCCTTTTGTTACTGCGTATACGTTCTGCGTATCTCGGGTCTGAGGTCCGTTTCTCGAAAGTCCCTGTTATGTAACTTTTCGGGCCCGGAGCCGGTATTTTGAAATCAAAATTTATAGAACGGTGATCTAGCTTTTAGCCTGCAAACCAGCTCGACTTGTTTCGTCAAGATAAATTTTAGTGCTTAGCTTTAAAAACCTACAAAATTTTGAATCTTTAAGGTAAACCTTGCGGTCATAAAATAGCTTTCTGGGCCCGAGAAGTTACCGGGACTTTCGAAAAACGGACCACTGGTCCGAGATATTCGGAAGGTTTCTTTAGGAATTTGCCGACTAATACAAAGGTATTTTTGCGCCGTTTCTTACTATGTGGAAAAAGCAGATCGTGACAAGGGCTATCAGAATTGAAAAGAAAATTGGGGGTAGGCATGCACGCATTTTTCAGAGGTTAAATTTGGAAAGAAAATGCCACACATTCTTTGTATTTTAAAGCTTTTTTTAGAATTATGAATGCTTAACTATCTCTGAAAAATGCGTGGCTACTTAAATTTTTCTTTTTAGGTTCGAATAACCCTTGCTAAGATTTGTCATAACCTTTGCAAAAATACCTCTGTATTAAGAGGCACCGTCCTCAATTTGTTCCCGATTTTTTCCTTTTCATTTCTTCGCTCCTTTATTGCACAACTTTGCTCCAGAATTGCCAACGCGTTTTCTTATTCTGGGCCATTCATTTATTCACCGCACGTCGTACGGTGTTAGGCTTGTATGTGTCTATCAAACCAATTATCACAAAACGCCCCTTAACTTCAACAGATTAGGTTAAAATCTTAACCCAATACCTGAAAATAGTTTTAGAACCTATTTCGTACCAAGTATACTTACGTTGTAAAGAGTTTTAGGATTTAGTGTTTTTCCAACTTCTTATTAACCAAGTTAAGTAAACTTGGGCTTTTATATTTACTTTTACTTTTAAATAGCTCTTACGATTAAGAGTAAGATGCTGTCTGTTGTTTACAATTGGCCCGTAACCTTGAACGTCAGTTCCCCTTTAGTTTTAGCAGTTAACTTTAAAACTGCACGGGGAAAACAACCAATTTCGTGCCTGTATACTTACGGCGTTGTAGAGAGTTTTAGGAGAACAAAACTCGTTTCCTTCATCATGGTATGCATATAGATAATTTAGGGCAATATGAATTCTACCGCAATTTGAGAGGGACAGTTTCGAGACGCAGCTGGAAGGCCGTGTCATCTTCATGATCTTAACTTTGCTTAAAGAGCAGCATGTGTTGTGTTTTAGTACGTACGTTGTCATTTCACCTTGTGTTTGACCAAGCCGATTTATTGAGATAGTTTTAGGCCTTGTTTTAGTTTTATTGATTTAGCTTGTGGCACTTCGTCTAGGATTTTTGACATGTTTTCCTAAATGCGCTAATCTTAGTGTTTTTGTAACTTCATATTATTTAAGTTAAGTACAATTAGACTTTAATATTTACTTTTATTTTTAAATAGCTTTTACGATTAAGAGTAAGGTGCTGTCTCTTGTTTACAATTGACTCGGAACCTTGAACGTCAGTTCCATTTTAGTTCTAACAGTTAATTTTAAAACTGCACCGGGAAAACAAACTCATTATGTGGTCTTTTAATTGTTGCTAAGTTGCTCCTTTCCTACTGTGAAAGCTTTTAATTTTAATTATCGGATTATTGCTCCTCAACTTTCAATATTGATTTGCACAACATTTAAATGGAAATTTGAATATAATAAACACTGAGATAAACTTTAAAAATAACGAGAATTGTATTTACATTTGCATTTACCACAAAAAGCCTACCCATCAACTTCGGGGATTATAGGCATGGGTCAGCAAAACTGAACAATAATATTAAAGAAAATACTGTTGATTTAACTCAGGGGAACCCAACGAGAAAATTTGAGCAAAATACTACAAATATCGTTTTCTGCTTTCTTAGATTGTTTCAGAGCTTTTTAAAGGTGCATTTAATTTTTTTACTGAGAATTTAGGCCGCAGAAAGTTTTAGGAAACTGAATCCTATCCGCCGAATTTCCGAGCTGCTGATGGCTCTCCGAAAATGGTAGCTGACCTTATTTTGCACTCTAAACGACATATTTGCCCCCGAGAAAAAAAAAGGAACGAATAAGACCTACTGTTACGAAAGTCCAAGGTGATGTTTTACAAAAAAAAATCTCTAGTTTCCACTAGAATGCTCGTCACATAATTCATTCCATAGAATGTCTGCGTTGGAGGCTAGAGTTTCCATGGCACTACGTGGTTTAGCTTGTTCAAATTTTGATTGTGATTGTTTCTTTGTACGCCTTTTAGCTACATAATGACTGTACCATCAGAGTTCAGCGCGTTTCCAAAACACAAATTCTAAAGAGATTTCACCTTCAGTCCGCGGAAGCATGTGATCATTGTGCAACCGATTACTTTTTGCGTGCGCTCATTGGACGAAACACATCATGTGGTGCAAATCTGACAGAGGGATATGAACCGTGTCATGTGAAGTCAGTTTGCAGGTGGACACTATAACGACGAGCAAGACCAAAAAATGTACACTTGAAAATAAATGGCAATAGGAAGTCCAATTAATTGTTTAATGTCTAATAAAACTTTGCTTAAAAAAAAAACTACACCAAACAAAGAACAAAAGGATGGCAATGGCAGGATAGTAGCAGGGGGAAACTTGATTCCCATTTTAAGGCTACTCTCCTTACATATATTAAAAATAAGGCTGTCTTAACAATGATGTATAAAAACAAACATTATGTCCAGAGATGACGTCATTTTTCTCAAGGCATGATACCCAGTTACGGACATTTTCCGTGATTAGCTTCCTTTTGTTACTGCGTATACGTTCTGCGTATCTCGGGTCTGAGGTCCGTTTCTCGAAAGTCCCTGTTATGTAACTTTTCGGGCCCGGAGCCGATATTTTGAAATCAAATTTATAGAATGGTGATCTAGCTTTTAGCCTGCAAACCAGCTCGACTTGTTTCGTCAAGATAAATTTTAGTGCTTAGCTTTAAAAACCTACAAAATTTTGAATCTTTAAGGTAAACCTTGCGGTCATAAAATAGCTTTCCGGGCCCGAGAAGTTACCGGGACTTTCGAAAAACGGACCGCTGGTCCGAGATATTCGGAAGGTTTCTTTAGGAATTTGCCGACTAATACAAAGGTATTTTTGCGCCGTTTCTTACTATGTGGAAAAAGCAGATCGTGACAAGGGCTATCAGAATTGAAAAGAAAATTGGGGGTAGGCATGCACGCATTTTTCAGAGGTTAAATTTGGAAAGAAAATGCCACACATTCTTTGTATTTTAAAGCTTTTTTTAGAATTATGAATGCTTAACTATCTCTGAAAAATGCGTGGCTACTTAAATTTTTCTTTTTAGGTTCGAATAACCCTTGCTAAGATTTGTCATAACCTTTGCAAAAATACCTCTGTATTAAGAGGCACCGTCCTCAATTTGTTCCCGATTTTTTCCTTTTCATTTCTTCGCTCCTTTATTGCACAACTTTGCTCCAGGATTGCCAACGCGTTTTCTTATTCTGGGCCATTCATTTATTCACCGCACGTCGTACGGTTTTAGGCTTGTATGTGTCTATCAAACCAATTATCACAAAACGCCCCTTAACTTCAACAGATTAGGTTAAAATCTTAACCCAATACCTGAAAATAGTTTTAGAACCTATTTCGTACCAAGTATACTTACGTTGTAAAGAGTTTTAGGATTTAGTGTTTTTCCAACTTCTTATTAACCAAGTTAAGTAAACTTGGGCTTTTATATTTACTTTGACTTTTAAATAGCTCTTACGATTAAGAGTAAGGTGCTGTCTGTTGTTTACAATTGGCCCGTAACCTTGAACGTCAGTTCCTCTTTAGTTTTAGCAGTTAACTTTAAAACTGCACGGGGAAAACAACCAATTTCGTGCCTGTATACTTACGGCGTTGTAGAGAGTTTTAGGATAACAAAACTCGTTTCCTTCATCATGGTATGCATATAGATAATTTAGGGCAATATGAATTCTACCGCAATTTGAGAGGGACAGTTTCGAGACGCAGCTGGAAGGCCGTGTCATCTTCATGATCTTAACTTTGCTTAAAGAGCAGCATGTGTTGTGTTTTAGTACGTACGTTGTCATTTCACCTTGTGTTTGACCAAGCCGATTTATTGAGATAGTTTTAGGCCTTGTTTTAGTTTTATTGATTTAGCTTGTGGCACTTCGTCTAGGATTTTTGACATGTTTTCCTAAATGCGCTAATCTTAGTGTTTTTGTAACTTCATATTATTTAAGTTAAGTAAAATTAGACTTTAATATTTACTTTTATTTTTAAATAGCTTTTACGATTAAGAGTAAGGTGCTGTCTCTTGTTTACAATTGACTCGGAACCTTGAACGTCAGTTCCATTTTAGTTCTAACAGTTAATTTTAAAACTGCACCGGGGAAACAAACTCATTATGTGGTCTTTTAATTGTTGCTAAGTTGTTCCTTTCCTACTGTGAAAGCTTTTAATTTTAATTATCGGATTATTGCTCCTCAACTTTCAATATTGATTTGCACAACATTTAAATGGAAATTTGAATATAATAAACACTGAGATAAACTTTAAAAATAACGAGAATTGTATTTACATTTACATTTACCACAAAAAGCCTACCCCTCAACTTTGGGGATTATTGGCACGGGGTCAGCAAAAGTAAATAATAATATTAAAGAAAATATTGCATGTTGATTTAACTCAGGGGAACCCAACGAGAAAATTTGAGGAAAATACTTGAAATATCATTTTCTGCTTTCTTAGATTGTTTCAGAGCTTTTTAAAGACGTATTTGATTTCTTAGCTGAAAATTTAGACTGCAGAAAGTTTAGGAAACTGAATCCTATCCGCCGAATTTCCGAGCTGCTGATGGCTCTCCGAAAATGGTAGCTGACCTTATTTTGCACTCTAAACGACATATTTGTCCCTCCGAAAACAATAGGAACGAATAAGTCCTCTTGTTACGAAAGTCCAAGGTGATGTTTCACCAAAGAAATCTCTAGTTTGCACTAGAATTAAATCCGAATATCTCAGGTTGTTTAGGTCTTCCGAACAGATATTCCCCAAAACGAACCGTTGGGTGCTCCTGTTTAACTGGGCTTCGTGTGGAGTGCATATGTGGAGTGGAGTGCTTTGCAAGTAAAATCTGTCCCGTAGGCAAAAGAGTAGAAGAAAGACGTTCCTTGGTGTAAGTTAGGAAATACAATAAGCGAAGTTATAAGTGGTTGCGTTTTAGCCTGATCCCTTGTCTCACCGAGCTCGGTAGCCCTTGAGCTCATCTCACAAGAAAGGACTTTCTTACTAACGAGATTCACGGGACTTCCATATCCTCGTGTCTCTTCTCTTCAGCACTCAACTGATATACTTTTCTATAGACAATCGGAACCGGAAAATTGTACCCGAGTTTTGTTTTCTGTACCGCCGTTGCAAATTTGCCTTTAGATGCCTTATGTCTTATATTTATTATGGACATTGGGATGCAACAACATAACAACTGATAACTAAATAAAATATGAATTAAATAATGTAAGTAATTATGCATGTAACAAACATGGACTTCCCGACCAAAAGAAAACGATAAAATTGTAGAATATATTTCCAATCTTCAATTTAAATGCGTGTAACGTTATTTTGTTCTGGCCTCGGTCGTTGTTATCTAGTGCTCACCTAAACGGAGAAGGGCGGCTGGTTAGCAGAACAGACTGTTGTCTTCGCTGAAAGAATACCTCTCAATAGCCCTTTTCACAGTTAACTTTTCTCAAATGCATTACAGTGTATTTGAACGTGGATGTGAGGCAATTTCGCGCAAAAAGAGCAAAGTTGCCCCGAAATTACCTCACGTCCACGTTCAAAAACAATGTAATGCAAATAAGAAAAGGTAACTGTGAAAAGGGCCATTCGTTCATCATGACATCTGTATTAATGGTTCTTCACTTAGTAATCATTTTCCCCTCGAAAGTTCGCGAAAAAGCCAAATAGTTCCAATACATTTCTTAAGGGCCCAAATTTTTCTACCCTGCATGATTCGGATTGTAGGTATAGCAAGGTAACTTAGAGCATGTGTATTATTTCTATCTAGGATGGCATGTGATAATTATAAAAGTTTGAAAATGAACTATTTTAGGTAGATTTTGTGGGGTGAAAATTTTCATAAACCAGGCCTTTCTCTTCCTATGGCGTCAATACCGCGTTGTGTCACGTGACATGAAAGTAGGATGTTAGCAGAAAGACACTATACCATTAGATATTCTGGGGGTTTTCTGCGGTTATTTTAATTTGACCTGAAAGGTTACTCTCAGACAGGGTTTTGTTTTGGTGATTTTGGGCCGCTAAATGCCCCCCCACCCCCTGGAAATTGTAAACAACCGTTAGCAAAGCCAATCAAAGGGTGCTTTTGTAGTAACTCATTAAGGTCAATGTGCTTACAAAGTTTCATTGAATTTGACCAATCCCCATTTCCAAGGTCTGACACGCTTTCTCAGTCAGGGCCTCTTACGTATTCAACTGTCCTAACTGGTCCGGAAGATTGTGAGTTTCATAAAAGATGAATTGCATGCTGACAGTAAGATAATTGTGTAACAATACTGGCCATTGATACGAAATTAATTCAGTTTTATACTGGCATTTTGTATATTTATCCGTAGCAAAAAAAATCTCTATTAAATTGGACATATCCATTCTTCTTTCTTCATGAACCACGAGTACGTTTTTTCTTCGCTTGCAATTTTCTCCTGCATTCTTTCAATTGCTTTGTAAACGCTCCCTTGTTTCCTTCAAGAGAGCGTGAATGTTAGAATGAAGAAAGGACATTCCCCTATACGGCCTGTTTCATTAACAATTCGCCTTATTTATTATTTTAAACAACTGCAGGCAGGCAACAGGCATCAATCATTTAGTCATCAAAATGCATGTTTAATTTCCAAATGACCTCCTGATGAAAAGTGCGTTGGGCCACAATGTCGACCGCTCAAACTATGAGTGACTGGAAAAACGCATTTTAGAGCGTTCGAGCTGCTTCACTGATTCGGGATTTTTTATATCTACCTTAAATTATATATGACTGATTATGAATTCTCAACAGCGAAATTGCAACCCTGAAAAAAAAGGCGTCGTACTTCAGTACCTTTTGTTTGTGAATGACCTAAAAATAGTATATATTAGCACTGAAGATTAAGAGTGGCACTGTGGTAAATATATTCTCTTAACTGATCGCCTCTTGTTTTTCAAAGCGCCAAGCTCAAGTCGGCTTTGCCTCCTTGGTTGTTCAGATTTTGAGGACCTCGACCCTGTTCAAAATGGCAGTGAGAAAAGACCCTGTCTAATAGCAGGTCACGTGTCTCCTGATTTAAATTGACTCAACATGGCCGAAGATTGGCTACTGTTTTGAGATTACATGATCCACTGTTCACCAGTGTCTACGTTCACTACCATTTTGAATCGATAGAGGACCCTAAGGTTGAGAGAAGTGGTAGAGGTCGATAGAGGGTTAAGGTTGAGAGTTTTGTTCTGATAGGTAGACACACAGACATAACTAACTACCTCCTGTGTTTATTTGATATACAGAGGACCCTGGGGACGAAGCCACATACGGCAGCGACGTATTTTAATAATTATCTATCTATCTATCTATCTGAAGCTAGTGTGTATTCATATGAAATTACTCTGCCTGACTGAAACTTACGAGAAGAAAACTAACACTAGTTTCTCAAAAAAAGACTACTGTATATCATTACCTTTTCTGAACGACTGACTCCGTCACACAACTCTTTGTTTTATTTAGCAGGTCAATGAAGTTGCTATTTTTGTTATACCTGTTAAAATTTTGCAGGACTGGTCACGGAGAAGGTGAGCGTTGTTTCTATTATTATGTTTACTTTAGTAAGGTTAAAAAGGAAACAGATAATATATAGATTTACCCAAGCCTAAAAGCGGAGCCACCAAGAAATAAACTGGTGTTCGTTTCTCAAAAATAGTCCTGAAACTTTTCGGTCTGAAATATATTTGGGACCTTTATTGGCTCTTTCGCTTTCGAAAAGTGTTTCTCAAAAAGTCCGCAAATGTTCCGAATTGTACCCCAATATTTTGGGGATCTGTTCTGTAAAACCAAGCTCGAAAGGTCATTCTAGAGGCTGAGCACAGCTTGATTTTTTTTTTCGGGCATCAAACTGAACACATATTTTACTCACGAGCCGTCTTGCTTGGTTTTTGCAATGTTTTCATATCCTGTCATTAACTGTCAAGGCTTGTCAAATCTCCTTGGATTATTGGCTTGAATGAACTTAAAGCGGCGCTCATGTTAACAATCACTATTAGTCTGGTCAAAACGTGATTTATGACCGGCATTTCACCGGCATTTTACTGGGATAACGTTTACCCAAAGGAAAGGATTTGGGGAGCTTCGAAGCACATGTAATAAAATTATCGAAGAAATGTCGCGTAGGTTTTAGCGGCCGTGAACAAATTCGAGCACCTTGAGAAACACAAATTACTTACCGGATAAAATAGCCTTAAACCCAAAACTGCTTCGCTTGTAGTTACTTAAAGTAACCCTTATATCTCGTTCTCTAACTTGAGACCATCGAGATTGAAAAATAGCTCAGCGCCACGATGGCGTCGAGTTTAATGATGAAGATGTTTTGTGCAGAACTAAAGCTATTCTGGAAATATTCATTGAGGACTCAATCGGTAATCTGTAAATCTTGACTTTTAATGGACTGAACTTCTCAAAAATCAACTGCGAGTCAAAAAGAAGAGATTATTTGTGATAGTGTGACAGCGAAAATTTTTTAACGGCGAGCCAGTTGCTGATCGAGTGATTGACTGCGAACTCAGAGAAGTAATTCAGTGGATTTGGGCACTTCTTCGAATGAAATAAAGGTCGGTTTTAAATACAAATTTGCTTCCGAAGTTTACTTTCGTTAAAACACGTTTTCTGTGCGTATTTTGAATACATTTGTGAAGCCTTCTGAGCCTTGCTCGATGGAGCAACGTGGTGCTCGATTCAGTGAATTTGCCGGATAAAACGCGGATAACCTTTGCCAAGCGATTTTCTTTGGAACTTTTCAAGTAAAAATTCAGAGTCTGGTGTATTTTGCTGTTGGTTACAAATACAGGAAATCGTCAAAGCGTGGTAAAAACTTCCCACAAGATTTTTTCATTATTTCACTCAGAAAAATGTGAGCTTAAGCCAATCTGTATGCTTTAAACTTTTCAATGCTTGGAGTTCTCGACGCGATAAACAAGTCAAAACCCTGACGATTGTGAGCGTAATTTGTCACCCATGATATTAATAGGTAATCGAAGGGTATACTCGTGAAATTAGGAGATAATTTCACTTGCGTTTTGTCAAAATTCTAATAATTTGACAAAACGCGCTTGAAATTATTTCCTAATTTCACTCGTCACCATTTGATTACACATACTAACTGCTTCGCTTATAGTTTCTTAAATGACTTTTATATTTCGTTCTCTAACTAGAGACCATCAACATGATCAAGATTGAAAACAAACAAACAGCAAACACGCTTTAAATTATGGCATAAGTTTTGCGGATACGAAGTAAGGCTATATAAAGTTAGGCCCTTTGAGGAACGCACAAAACTGTTTTCGGAAGCTTTTCGCATAAAAAAGCTGTAAACCGACAACTGCTTCGCTTAGAAGATTATTATTACTGAAAACTTCTAGGACAAGAAATCGACAATTGCACAAAGAGATGGACCCGACAGTCAAAATTGAAAGCAATTATTCGCCTTAATCTCACTGAAGTGATGCTTGTGCAGTTGTCTTGCGACTGTGCTTTGACCCACTATTATGAACAAAAAAACACGGAATAATGGACAGAGAAATCATTTTTGAAAAAGAACATTCGAAAACCCGTAATTTTATACTTAATATGCAATTCGCGTTACACTTCCAGCATCGTGGGTCCGTCCACGCGAGTGAAATCGGCTGAGCATGGCAAAATATTCAAGACTACATCTATCACAAATCGGAGCGCGTTTTCTAATGATTTTTTTAAAGTCAAAAGTAAATGACACATTTCCAATGACATAAATTAAATTTCCACTTCAAAACGTAATTTCTTTGACCTTAATACTCAAAATCATGTACCTTAAACCCTTTAAAAACTTCACTTACTCGGTTGTGGTTCAGAACAGGGCAAGCTTTCCGCCGTGAAGAAAACAAAGCGATGAAGTCCTTTGAAGGCAGCTTTCGTAGCTTGAATTTTTCGCCTTCTACCAGTATTCTTTTGAACTTTTTCTTTCCGTCTATAGATATTAGATGTTTTTTCTCAAGTTTAAAACTTCAGTACAGTATGTGGTCCTTGGTCCGCGAGGTTCCACGAGGTCCTTGGTCCGCGACTTTTTCGAACATGATGTAATATTTGCTCGTTAAATAGAATAAGACAAAAAAGAATGTGTCCAATGCTTTATTGATTAGTCTTCTTCATAAGAAGATGGTTCGGCTTTCCCGCCGTTGGTGAAGGCGCAGAATTCAAGTTAATTGACAGGTAGGCCAATTTGTCTTTCTTGAAGTGTTTACTTTTGCGGTTTCGTGAATTACATGGTCATGTTTCCTTAGCTTGTGCATCGATGAAACGAAACGGAAGGACGTGTTTTTTGAAAACTAGATTGCAGAAAAACTTATTTCTTCGATTGTGAACGAATTTGCTACAGAGTTTGAAATATTTGTTTTATCGCCTCTTGAAAAATATCAACAATTTTCCCATATGGGTCCTTGGTCCACGACTTATGACCCTAGCCCTAGAGAACTTACATTTCTCAAAGCAGATAAAGAAAACCCTAGATAAATGGAAACGGCCTTTGTTTTCGCTGAATATTTTCAAAATCTTCTTTATACATGTTTATGAACGGGTTAACTTTTGTTGTATACCTAAAATACATATAAGGTTGTTGTCTTGTAATTAATTTCGACTGCGCTTGGGGCTTGTGTGGGAGACTGTTGTCTGAAAAGTAAAACATATTATTTTATTCTCACAACGACTTTCCAACAAGACTGCAGCTTAGATATATCAAGGATAACAAAGAATAAATAAAATATTGGTAAAATTTTCATTCTCCTATGGAAATTATTGGGATTCACAGGTACTTTCCGCGCTGTTTACATGATTCGCGGACCAAGAACCACACTCGCCGACCAAGGAACCCGCGAGCACGGTCAGCTTTTTTCGAATTACAAAAAAAATATTTAAGTTTGAAACTTGCCACTTTAAAATTATCGCGAGAAACATAAAAGCTATCTTCAGAGAAAACTTCAGCTCGCTACGTTTTGATTCAGTTAAGATATTCAAGCTGTTCAAGATTACAATTTTCACTCGTGGACCAAGGACCACATACTGTACTGTCGAACAATCGTTTTTCTAAATAAGCTTTTTAAAGAAACCTCTTTTTCAAAAGCGACGATGGTCATGCGATTTCCCGCCAAGAAAAACGCCGGTTGCCCAAAAGCACCGCGCGACTTCCTGCCAAGAAAAGATGGCATTCTCCACCCGGTCGGGTTGTCTTGGGACTCCCTTCCCCCTCCCCCAGAGTCTGTACGGGCGTACGGACGTATGCTGACGTCACAACCAAAATTTCTCGGATCGATAGGTTACCAAATTTGCTTTGCAATGGTGCTCCGCTACAATAGTAATTATTAGACAACAGTTTTCCTGATATATGATATTTACTAAGGCAGCGAAAAGTGTACAGAAAAAAGTGCACCAAGTGTACTAAACTAAGAGAGTTTTTTAATCTCTTATTCCTATAATTATTTCCTTATAAATATTTTTGAGTCATATCTCTTTTCCCAAAACTCTAACAGGATCTCACTGTTAAGTTGTTGGTTTCTTTTGCAGAATGTGGTTCAGTGGTAAACAATACTCTGACGAGTCCTGGTTATCCAAACTTGTACCCAAATAATATGGACTGTGTTTACAATGTTTCTATTCAACGTGGCAAGGCACTGAAAATAAACTTTCAAACATTTAACCTGGAATTCCACAGAGCATGCGGGTAAGCAAAAGCATAACCATTATTTCACCAGCATGTCGAGATCTTACCTTTCTCAGGTCGGCGTTATTTGCTCTATGGAGAACGAAGGGGAATTCCTCCTCTCTAGAGTGTACTTTACACGAAACGTAAAATGTATTTCAGCTTGGATCATGAGACTTTGATGGGTTGCGGTCTTTTAGAAACTATTATCTTTATTATGATAAATGTAACGTGATAGACAGAAAAACTTCTATTGGAACAACCACAATCCAAATCCTGCCTTTTTTTCAGTCATTAGAGTCGACTATAATGAGAAAAACAGCAAAGACAAAAACGACTAGAGGATTGGTATTCCTGATATTTCAAGAAAACCAATCCTCTAATAGTTTTTTCTTTGTGGTTTTTCCCATTAAATAATGGTTGATATTTAAGGGGCTAATAATTTAGGATGACTGTCACACAATGATAATCGTTAACTCATACATGGACGGAATTTGGGCCAGGAGCTTCACTAGCACCCGCTGATACGACGACCAGTCAAAAGAGAGGAAGCAAAAAGAAAAAAAAATCAACACAGGACGAGTACGTGCTTCAAGGGCTGCTTGCAAATTATTTTGGACTGAATTTTAACATCGGACAAAAGAACGTTTTTTTTTTTTTCAGACGATTTCTAGTTTCCTGAAAATCATTTAAAGAATAAAACAGTAGCTTTGTCTTCAAAAACTCATTAATAATTCATAAGTCCATTAACCTATCAAACGATCGATAATACGTCACGTGCATTGACTTTATATTGATAAAAACCTCTTCCTTATTACTATGCGGTGTTTATCAGATATAAAGTCACTGCACGTGATTTATGAATATTAATGATCAACACATCAACTGAAACAACAAATGGTGGTGAATATTTTATGTTCTTTAATTTACACACACAGTAAATTTACTTTTGTACAAAATTAATAGTACAGTTGTTAAATACAGATCCAGAAAAATTCTGTATTACATTACCACCGTAATCTGGTAAAGGCATAATAGACAATACATCATCTGAAATTTCGAAATTTAGATCAGCTGGCAGAAGCGACTCCACGTCGTTTCCCATAACCTCTGCGTTTGACGCTTTGCCCGTGGTCTCCAAATTTTCAGGGGGGCCTAAAATATTACTAACCTGGTGCTGTTGCGCAAAACTTGATTTTTCATATTTAAACAAGGCAATTTCCTCTCTTCCTCGGCATTTTTAGGCTTCCGAAAAGTAGTAGTACAGTTGTTAAATACAGATCCAGAAAAATTCTGTATTACATTACCACCGTAATCTGGTAAAGGCATAATAGACAATACATCATCTGAAATTTCGAAATTTAGATCAGCTGGCAGAAGCGACTCCACGTCGTTTCCCATAACCTCTGCGTTTGACGCTTTGCCCGTGGTCTCCAAATTTTCAGGGGGGCCTAAAATATTACTAACCTGGTGCTGTTGCGCAAAACTTGATTTTTCATATTTAAACAAGGCAATTTCCTCTCTTCCTCGGCATTTTTAGGCTTCCGAAAAGCCCCGGAAGAGGACGCCATGTCCTCTTCGTTCAGTTCAAAACACGTGTGAGATTTGATTTTCTTGCATACTAATTTTCGACGTAATATTTTTTTGGTATGCTAATTTCCAACGTCCACAAAAGCATCGATGTTATGAACTCTATTGGGACACGCTTATCTAGGAATCTCTTTGAAACCGTTCAATAAACTCGCAGTTCTTGCTTTATCAAGTCTAAAACACTCGGCTGCGCCTCGTGTTTTAAACTTGATAAAGCACTCCTGCTCGTTTATTAAACATTACTTAACTGCAAGTTTTAAAGAAATCACTCTTCTTCTTCGAAAATGCACGCAGGAGAAAATCAGTGACAACTTCAGTTTATTGAAAGAACAAGACGTTAACGTGGTGACACCGCCGGGTTGCCGGTTTTATCGGTTGTCTGTGTTTTTAAGCTATTAAAAGACCATCTCTTGCATTTATAACTGTTAGCCTGGTGTTGGGAATGACGTTTATAATGATCGGTAAATTAATGAACGCAATCGTAAGCTTCAAAATTAACAGGTGACGATACCATTAAAAAAACCTTGGTTCTGCCTGCTGCCAAACGTCAGCAAACGTTTTATCCTTTCCGGTTGTTTTACCGATTTGAAGTCACTTTCAACCGGCAGTTTCTGTCAAATCTTTCTTTGAAAACTTCCAGTTAAGTTGCGTGCAACAGTTTAATTAGTTAATCCTGGTGTTAATCTGGCCGCAGTCACGCGGTCACGCGCCAGTCGAGAAACAAAACACATGCTGACGTCTTCTGTGAATCTGCCCTATAATACGTCACGTGCAAGGTCCAATCGCAACGCTCGCACGCTGCATCTTCTTTATATCGATACAGAAAAAATAATACACGCTCAAATTCAGTGAAACGTGAAGGTGGCTCACCTTGATTTTTTTTAGACCACAACACCCAACATTTGAGCGACTGATGCTTCACTATCAGAGCTCGGTACGAAAAGTGATTTCACACATTTACTACACATTGATCAAACGTTTCAAAAATGTTTTTTTGTTGACATCGGAGTTACCGTAGCAACATGCGATTACGTCTTGTATTTTGCATATTTCCAATTAGTCGGTAAAGTATGATCTTCCTGGCGAGTGTAGTCCTGAGAAGGACTGTTTGTAATGACACTGACGTTTCGACAACCAGAGCGGATATAGGCCACATGTAGGTCTTCTTGACTGGAAAGCTTTAAGAAATTCTACGAGAGCGTTTTCGATAAAATTCAGGTTACATATATAATTTCCTTGAAAAAATTTAAGATTCTCCTTTTTCGTTTGCTTATTCGTCATTGACAGCCTGATTTCACCGCATATTATACCTGTAGCATAGGACTACTTTCGGGAGAGTTTCAGCACTGTTTCGGAAGCTACAACTAAAAAAAAAAACACAGAAATGTTTGCCCCCAACACATTTGGAATTTGCACAGCCATCAAATTTTTCTGTTCAAGCCACAGGCATAAGAAACTGGATAGCACAAGAAAGCTGCAAGATTTTCTAGCCGAATTACCTTTTTGAGTTCAGAATCTCCTGGCCGCATCACCAAACTCGGTGCACCTCGCTCAAACATGTCGGTTATTTCTATAGCGTCATCAGCCAGCCTCTTCTGTTCCTCCAACATGTCAAGCGGATTGTGGCAGAATCTGTCGAGACCATCGTCTAAAACAAATTCTCCTTTCTCGTACCGGTCCGCTGCCTGTGGCAGCGTATAGTCCTGACCATCGTCGATCATTTCGAACCAACGCTCTCCAGATTATTCGACGTATTTACTCGCAACTGAACATCCATTGAAAACTTCAGAAACGACAATAGTAAGGGACTGTGCAATAATTACCTGGAGGGGGGGGGGTTGGAAACCAGAGGAGGGCATAGGGGAAAATCACAACTGGAGTGAGGGGGGGGGGGGGGTTGGATGTAAAATTTAATACATACATGGGGAGCATTACTTTTTTCACTCTTTTTCACAAACTGGAAAAGTCGTAGAAGAGCAATTAGAGTTCAAATATTTATACTTGCTTGCACTGGAATTAAACTGGGAAAATATCAACTCCAGGTGTTTTGATCTCTGAATTGGCTGATTATTTAATATTTTCGTATCTGTCATAGGAAAGGAATACCTCTGTTATATATTAAAACCACGCTACTTTATTGGCACCAGGCTTTAATGAAACAGGGACCCTTAAACGTTGTAAAAGTTGAACTATGATGTTATCCAATGAAAAAGAACGCTGCCATTGTAGGATAGCCCACATGGTATTACAATTAAAGAGAGTGAAAACCCCAACTGTTGAATTTAATAGAAATAAATTATTATTTATTGCTTAAAGCCATTTGAAGAGTCATTTGAAGTACTTTTTGTGTCTGACGAAGACATCCAACATGTAAATTAGGAATGAGGGAACCGGGTGGGGGGGCCTTGGTTAGACTTAATTTTGACCCATTTCCCAACCCCCCTCCAGGTAATTATTGCACAGTGCCTAACTCAAGACCTAAAACTGAATACCTCAAACCCTTGAGAAAAAGTAATCAGTATTCATATTTTAAGATATTGAGGCTACATAATCCTAACGGGACTGCAACACGTGTTACCAGAACTAGTGAGCAGTTTTTGCGATGCAGCAATTAATTGCTTTGTTTGTTCTAAAACAATCAAAAGGTGCATTAAATTGGATAATGACCTCGCTCCTCGGCCTTCTTAAAAATAATTACCGAGCGCGAGAAGGCCTTGGAGCTCGGGCATTATTCTAAATTTTCTCTTTTATACTTATTTAACATATTTGCAAACCGCTGCCAAAACTGTCGTGAGAGTGTTTTATTTCTGCAAGATGAAAAAGATTTTTAAAAAACATAAGATAATTTAAATGACTCTCTCAAATGTTTCTATATCTAAGCAAGGGCTTTTTTTCTGAAACACAAAATTTTGGATTTATCAACTGAGTTGATAAGGTAGATTGGCCACCGTAAAGAGATTGAAAGCTGACGTTTCGAGCGTTAGCCCTTCGTCAGAGCGAATCAAGGAATTGTGGGTTGCACGTACTTCGTTTATATGGGGAGTGGTGGAGCTACGCTATTGGTGGGAACATGGCAACGTGAAAAGCAAGAATAAATTAGTTGAATGAAAAGCGTTCTTTGATACTGTGGGGATTAAGTGTGCCGATTTGAAAAATGAATTTTTGTTCTAGATTTTTACGGCTTTCCGTGTAACCCTGGTGTAGGCAAAGGCCGCAGAACATCATGCGTTGGCTAGAATGATTAGGGAGATTGAAATGTCGGGCGACTGGTTTGGATGCGTCCTTGTCATTTCTTTCAAAGTCTCGTAAGTGTTGGGAAATATACCTGGGAAATTTCCGAAACTTCAATTGCTTTTCTTGACATCAAAGTTTCAATCAATGGCAACGGCCTGTCCACCAGTGTGCACTACAAACCTACCGTAGGTCTGGCCCTCCGTCTTCTAACTGTTTGTAATGGAACTATCCGATGTTAACTGAAGTTAATACCGCCAAGCAATGATAGTCTTATTGACTTCACAGACAACACTACATGATTGTTGATTCTCATTTTATTGCTATTACAATATTTTGTTTTAAACAGTTCGCTAGTAGAAATATCTTGACATTATAACAGTCTGATTGTAAAGTCATCTGTTGTGAATATTTTTATAATATGCAAAAGTAAATGCCGATCCCTATAAAGATGTTTAGAAATTAATAACCGGTCATTAATAGTTTTAATTTAGAATCATCGCGTCTAAATTGCATTTAAATCCTTGATCAATAAAGCATACGTACGTCGATTCACGTTGATCGTTCCTGACCTCGCTATATATTGTGATAGCTCAAGTTGTGCTTTGATAAGCAATGAAGAAATACATAAAAACGAGAAAACCTCCACAAGTTTGTCCAGTCCTTGACGGACGAGACAATCTGCGACGAACTGCTGGTCCCTTCCGATAAAATCCTCCATGTTTAGAGATTTAGCGTGAAAACCATGTGCCTGTCAAAAGCCCGGGGATAGCCCCGGGGTAGGCAAATGCCCGACCCCCGGGGTAGCACCAAATTTGCTAATGCCCCACTCCCGGGACTGACAAGACCTGCAATTGCCCTGCATGCACCCGGGGGTGGATGGGCGCAGCTGGAATTGACTGATGCATAAGCTGAAGAAAGCTTTGTTTCAATCCGTACGAAAAACATTGGTCTTGACGAATTAACCGAAGGGAAGGAGAATCTTTAGTTTTTTTTTTTCAAAGAAAATAACAACCTGAATTTTCTCGAAAACGCTTTCATAGAATTTCTTGAAACTTTCTAGTCTTGAAGACCAACATGTGGCCTACTAGGGACATAAGGTCGTTTTAAAAGTTTAGGTCTAGATGTCCTGAAAATTTGAAATATGTAAAGTGCATGACGTCATAGCCGTGTTGCTATGATAACATCGATATCAATCACTCTAACCTCTTTGAAAAGTTTGTTCAATATGTAGTAAATGTATGAAGTCGTTAGTCCTACCGATTTCTGACAGTACAGTATCAGTCATTCAAATGTTGGGTGTTTTGGTCTATAAAACAAACGAGCCACCTTAAAGGCAGCTTCATTCTTAAACGGGGCAGAGGTAAGGGCCCATTGACTCGGTTGAATGAGATTTTGTAACTAATTTAATGATACGTAGCACACATGATTTTTATTTTATTTATTTATTTATTTATTATTATTATTATTATTATTATTATTTAAATCGCTTTATTTTAACAGTTCACATGACTAAAAATAAAGAAAGAAATAAATAAAAGAAAAAAGGGAGAAAATTTTTAAGGCGAAGTAGACGGAGAGCAGGATAAAAAGAAGGGAGGAACCCGGCTAAAAAAATCTTAAGCAAAAATTGGTTTTGGATTCACGAACGGAGGAGAATTAAGTAGTGTAAGAAGCCCCTTCTTATAGTGCATGGAGAATTTTGCACCATCTCTGCTGAAATTTGTTCCTTGAACCTGTCACCATAGATTTCAAGTTCAAAATTGAATTTCAGCCGCTGCATGTAATTCTCCAATACATGGAGAGATATTCTTAAATTTACACCAATAGATATAATATCTTGCAAGGAGCAAACAGTGGTTTATTAATACATCACCTTCCTCTCCCCCCGAAGCCTTATTATTAGTCACTAGAATATAGTATGTAGTTAATTAGGTTCTGGTTTTAATCGCGTCATATATCTTTTCTTTTTTCTTTTTATGTAAAATTAGGGAGGGCCATATTGTAAACTACTGGGCAACCAGTAAATTATGTTACCCTCATTAAATAAAGTATTATTATTATTATTATTATTATTATTATTATTATTATTATTACATATCTAAAACGCATGGGGCTGGTATAAGATGGATTGAAACGAAAAATTCTTTCACACTTTGCCAAAAGGTTTTTGTTACTGAGCATTCCCAGTAAAGATGAATTAGTAATTCCTCGTCTGCTTTGCACAAATAACAAAGAGCTGTATCCGATATTCGAATTTTAAAAGAAAGGAATTCGTTGCACACGATTTTTATTGCAGATATGATTATTTGGAGATATCAGGTGATAACAGTTTGGAGGTCGGTAAATACTGTGGTAACCTCCCTGGGAAGGAGGTTGTTGTAAGTGGAGACTACGCAGTGTTAACATTCCACACGGACCACAGTGTGCGGAAAGAAGGGTTTCAGATATTCTTCAGTGCTATTCAACTTGGTAAGTGCAGTGGAAAAGAAGCTTGACATACTGGCTTCGATTCGATTCAGTTAAAAGCAGGAGTAATGCTTCTTTTAGAAAGACAGATAAAACAAGAGTTTAATAGTTTTCAGAGGGAGCTATTATCCGTGTGCCTTTGGGCCAATCGATTTTTGATTTAAAATTGAAAATACAAAATCAGAAAATTTTTGTGCTTTTCGATTTTCAAAAACAAATTGAAAATTGAAAATCATTCATTTTTTCTAATTTTCGATTTTTCAGCTTTCTTTTCATTGCCGAAAAAGTACTATTGTAAAGAAACTTTTCTTCAGAAAATTTCAATTTTCAATTTTCCTTTTTTTCATTTTAAAATAGAAAAAAATGGAGATTCATTGAACTTTCAATTTTAATTTAGAAAGTTAAAGTTTGTATTGATTCCATTTTTTTAAATTTCAAAACACCAAATAGGTGGGGAGTTCGCCTCGCGTTCTGATTGGTTAATTTAAAGACTGAACTCTCCCTTAATGCCTACAGGCATTTCATGCCCAGCAAAAGCGTTAGTTTAGGAAGGCGTCGCATATCACTTGTGAAAAACGAGGAGCAGCAGCTAATAGCTTTAGTATAAAACATTCCTAATTATTTTTCATTTGGATGCAAAGAGTTTTACGTAGGAAGGAATTGCACTTTGCGCTCCTTTCCACGCTAAAAAATCCGAATTCCTCAAACCAACACCTTTTGCATTGTTATAAGATTGTAGATTGACTTTATCGAATTGTAAATGATGGGAAAATAGAATTCCAGCTGAACTGGGGTCAATTTAATAAAACTTTTACACTTGTAATTTACAAGTCGGACCATTGTTTTTACAAGCACAGACGAAAACGAGTTTAATAAACATCGTTACAAGTCCAAGTTACAAGTGTCCGACTTGTAATTACAGGTGTAGCGCTACACGTGTAAAATATGGTAAGTATCAAATTTAATAAAACTTTTACAAGAGTCCGACTTGTATTTTTACAAGAGTCCAACTTGTAAATCACAAGTGCAAATTACAAGTCGCATGTCACTTGTAAACATTGGGTACGTCTTGTAAAAAGCGTATTTTTGTGACAAAATATGTTTTCCTCTAGCAAAGAAGAACTCGACGAGCTGCTGAGGCATCTAATATTCGGCAACCTAGGAATTTCGAGGAAAGGCGGCTGTTAGACACGGAAAATCTAAGGGAATTTCGGGTGAATTTTCGTCTCTCTGAGGACGCTTTCGCTCATCTTTTGAAATTAATAAACCTGCGATTAGAGTAGACATTAGCACAGATTAAAGCAGAGATATTGGATTGTACACTTGTAACCTACAAGTGCATTCCAGCGGAGTTTACAATTGTAGGGCTACAATTGTAATTTACTCTTGTATCTGACTCGTGCTACACGTGTAAGTTCCAGAGTAGAAAATTCTTTTATTAAATTCTTGTATTTACAAGTTGGACTTTACACGTGTAAATTACACGTGTAAAAATCGCAAGTGTAGTTTCTTTATTAAATTGACCCCTGAAGTTTTCGTATAACACTTGTCGTATTAAATTGAAGCTGCAATTGTTTTTCACGCTTCAGTGAAACCGGGTAAATTTTAGCGCGGATTCGAGGTTGAGTCGTGCGTCTTGGGCCAAGCTGATTACATGAAAGTGTACAATAACAAAGTTTAATGATCTTTCAAGCAGCGAGAAACAAAATCGACTAAATATCTAGCAGAATGATCCAGAATTGAAGCAATTAAAGATTGGCACCTACACAAGCGATAGAAGTGCATTTGATCTTCGTAAAAAACCCCGGTGGTTTTGATAAAAACTACCCTGTAATAATTTTGTCTGTTAACAATGTTTCAACAATGTTTTACGTTTTTTCGGTTTTAATTTTTCTTTCTTTTTATTTTTATTTTAGCACCTTGTCCGGATAGCTGGATTCCAGGTGTCCACGGCTCCTGCTACAAGTTCTCGTCCAGCACCCTGGGATGGAACTCAGCCAAATCCGCCTGTGAAGCACTGGGATCAAAGCTTGCAGTGTTGAATTCACAAGATGAACACCAATTTGTTGTGACAAAAGTAGCCCAAAACACATGGATTGGTTTGCACAGGGATCCCGGGGACACGTCAAGGTGGCTGTGGGTAGACGGGTCATACGCTATTTATGTTAACTGGGGTGTTGGAGAACCTAACGACTCTGGCGGGGTAGAAGATTGTGTGGAACTATTTCGGCCTCTTCAGTGGAAGTGGAATGACAGAAACTGCAACAGTCGCGTCAGTTACATCTGCGAAATCAGTCGTAAGTAAATAAATCAATGGTATCAAGTTCAAGTTTATTTCACACTGCTTAATACACTTACCGTATCCTCTCGATTAAACACCGGGGGCGTTTATCGAAATCTAGACCTCGTAGACCCGGCATTTATTGCAACCCGGATAGTTTCCTCATTTTTGATAGGCGTAGTTTTTTTGGACTTTCATACTTTAGGTTCACTGAAATTATAGCAAAGTGTAGTACAACATAAGTTGGTAAAGTATGATCGTCCGGGTGAGTGTAGTCTTGAGAAGGACTGCCGTGTGGTGCATAACATCGACTGACATTTCGACAAGCTGAGCGGAAATCATTATCAGAGTCATTTGGAGACCAGGGGCAGATAAAAATAAAAATAAATGGGAATTAGCAGTGGCACATCCGCAAGGTGGCTCTTCGTCCACTGTGTCCAGATCGAATTGGAATTTAGAAATGTTAGTTTCTGAGGAGAGGGGGAAACCGGAGTACCCGGAGAAAAACCTCTCGGAGCAAGGACGAGAACCAACAACAGATAGTCGGTGCGAGAGGCAGATAAGACGGGCGAAATCGGTGCAAGCTGGAGCCTGGTGTGAGCGAAAGTTTACGAGACGGGCGGGACAGCCCCTAGGAGGATATCTTTAACGGACTAGTTTAAGAGCCCATTTGCGTTCTTGCTTCTGATTGAGCACATATTTTGAGGCATTGTATTTTTTGTGCCCATTCATGATCAGCGAACAGCTTTTTCCCCGTTCCTTTCATGACGTCTTATACAGAGTGTAATGTAATATTATAACGAATTTTGTGGTGAATAAATTGTGAATTGTGAAAAGTGTAACTTTGCTAAATCTCATGTACTTGTGCGTACTGAAATAAACTTTCTATCTCGCTCGTTCGATAGGCCTACCATCGAAGAAAGTTTCAGTAAAATGGGACCCACAAAGCCGAGAAATCGAGAAATTGGCAAGGGTACTCAAGGAAAAAGAAGACAACGAGTATGAAAATCAGATCGAGGTACTGTGTAAAGTTCACACCTTAGGTGTGAACTTTTAGAAGCATGCAGTTAGGATTTACGTGCGATCCACAACTTGTCTTTGCGCTTGCTCCAAACTGCACGCTTCTAAAAGTTCACATCTAAGATGTGAACTTTTCACAATACCTCAATCTGGTTTTCGTGCTTGTTTTCTTTTTCCTTAATTGATTACCCTTGCCACATTTCTCGATTTCTCGACTTTTTGGGTCCGCATATTACTAAAACTTTCTTCGATGGTAAGGCCTATCGAAGGAGCGACACAACAAGTTGATTTCATTACGCACGAGTGCATGAGATCTGGGTACAATATTCAGCAAAGTTACAGTCTGTATAAGACGTCACGAAAGGAACGGTGAAATAAGCTGATCGCTGATTGGGCACAAAAAATACAGTGCCTCAAAATTTGTGCTCAATCAGGAGCAAGAACGCAAATGGGCTCTTTAACTAGTCCGTTAAAGGTATCCTCCCAGGGGATCTTCCCGCCCATCTTGTAAACTTTCGCTCGCACCAGGCTTCTGCTCGCACTGATTTCGCCCCTTTTATCTGCCTCTCGACCCGACCATCTGCCCCTGGGTCTCCGAGGATGCATCAGAGTCAAATGACTTGTGAATCGGCAGCAGCTGTTATGTCTCTGGCTGTTATCCTGATTGGTTGACGAACTCACGATGTTATCGGTCGTCTGTCAGTTAAGCTTTGATGTTATTGTCTACGAAGACCGTAAAACGTGATTGGTGCGTTTCGATCCGTCTTTTGTTAGTCAAATATCCGTTTGTCTATTATTAGTAAAATTAGTCGGCTTGTCTATTGTTTGTCTGTCTTGTTGTTGTCGTCAATAACTCGTTTGTAAGATGCTGGTAGTTGTTGGTAACGGTTCAGTGGTGTTTGTTACCTCGCCGTCGCCAATATGGCGGCGATGGGTCTAGTAATCCCGTTTTTTTAGTTCTTCTTGGGTGTCAGTAAAACGCTGACTCGGGGTCGGGGTCGGGGTCGGGGTCGGGGTGTCTTTTTTCATTTTTTTTTTCGGTTTATTTGGAAATAGATTCCTTTTGGTCGAAAAAAGTATCGTTACGGTGTTCGAGGATTATCACTAAAAACTACTTGTTTTGATTCTTGTCTTGTCTCCATTTGATTTGTTTTGTGCGACTTTTGAATTCTCAAATGAAATTTTGATTTTGTTAGAAAAATGTTTGATTGATTTTCTTTCATTTTTGATTTCTCAAATGAGTTTTTGAAAATTTCTCCAAAAAGTTTCTCTGTTTGATTTCTCAAATGGTCAGTGTAACACGAAGAATGTGGACTGCGGACTGCGGACCAGGGCTAAAATGCAGACTGCAGACTAAGGGTAAAATGCTGAATAAAGACTGCAAACTAGGGGTAAGATGCAGAATGAAAACTACAGACTGTAGATCAGGGGTAAGAATGAGAGAAAAGACAGCCGTAGAAGTTCGAAGAAAGCTATTAGATTCAAAATGTTTACTTTTGTTCCGCGTCCTAATAGGAAAGTTTGTTTACTAATTGGGAAGTAGAACAGTTTTACCACCAAGGATTGTCCGGAATACGTTGCTCATAAAAGAGTTTTGCTTCAACTTCAAGCCGTAGATTGTTCAGAATTTGAACGGACTACGCAAAACAACCTCAGTGCGTAATAAGCGAATAAGCTCGGACGGGAATAAATGTAGAGCTAAATATCTCATTGATCAGAACCTGTAGTGTACCAAAAGATCGAGATTTTTTACGAATGAACTTTATTTGCGAACGAGCTAAGGTAAAAGTTATGATCAATCCCCGCCCGCTACATATAGTTCCCGGGCGGTCACCCATCCAAGTACTAACCCCGCCGAACAGGGCTTAACTTCGCTCATCGCACGGAAGGAAGAACTTATGGTACCTTGATCTTGGACTGGTATCTAAGATTTCAATTAGTTAAAATATTTACCTTTTGCTTTCCGTTTTCGTCTTTTTCCCGTTTTTTAAAAAATGCTTAGAAAAAAATATAAACCTGAAATCCGCGGGGGAGGATCCAAATCCGCTGACACCGGTACCATTGCATGCAAAATCTGAAACCCAGTCATTTAACCTCTCTCCGTCAAGGATCCCCTGATCTATACGATATCCCTTCCAGTGCCTGCCCACAAGACTGTCTAACTGCACCTGCAACAAAATAGATTTCAGCTTATTTTAATATTTTACTTTTCCCTTCACAAATCAAGTTTTCAAGCATATGTTATTGTACTCAGATAACGAGCAAACTATGGGATTTCCTTGCTTACCAGAATTGCATCCTTCCGCCATGTTCGTGACTGAAGGGAAAACGCGGAAAAGACTTCATGATTGACCACGTGACCATTTTTGCTGGCGGAAAATGAGCCAGCCGAAGGAAGCTCAAGTCACATGCACAGCTCCAATTTATTTAAAAGGATTTTCCGTTCTATCCCAACAGATACTTTTTTGACGAAAGGGAATCTATTTGCAAATAAATCGGAAAAAAAAAACTGAAAAAAAAGACACCCCGACCCCGAGCCCGAGCCTGACACCCGTTCTTTTTCTAGGTTACTTGCCCCAGTCTTCCGGTTTTCGCAAGTCGTCTTAATTCTCGGTAAACTTAGACATTATTGTCGGCCGTTAAGCGTCAATTCGCCAAAATTTTCATGAAAGTTGGTGTAGAAAATTATTGGGGATTCAATGACATAAAAAACATAACGTCATTCAAACTCAAAAGCCGTTCCAGGGAAGCCCTTGCTCGCGTCAAATCACTCATGAAGTCTTTGCCTTAAAATAAACTATAACAGTTTCTCGGGTAGATACCCGATGAAATTAAATAACCATTAGGGTTCTTACATAACGTATAAACTGAGTCATGCTATGGTCAAAATATTTCATCACGCTCTTCGTCACGCAGGCTAGAATTTACACCACTTCAACGGTAGGTTTGGATAAATTCTGCGGCAGAATTTGAAGCAGAATAAGCGATTTTTGAGGCGAGCATTCTGCCGGCAGAATAAGGCATTTTCGAGCAGAATTTGAGCAGAATAACGGAAAATTAGTGACACTAATGATATGCATAACAGTTGCAAGAAAAAAAAATGAAAACTAAATAAATACAAAAAATACAAAAATAATTACAGTCTTTATGCATTTGTTTGATCTTCTTTTTTGTAAGGTGCTGATAAAAAATTCACTGTTTCGTCTAACATTAGCTATGTAAAGTGAGATGAATTACAATTTTGCTCTACATAAATTAGAATTCAGGGGTTAGGCCCAGGCTGCCTTCCATATTTATGAAAATACATAAGGCCCCGAAGGGCCAAAAATATTTTCGGGTACCGATCAGAATTCGAGCAAATAAGGGTGTCCGAGTAGAATTTCGAGCAGAATAAGCGATTTTTACGAGCACTACCGACAGGCAGAATAAGCCATTTTACGAACAGAATTTATCCAAGCCTACCGCTTGGGCTCATATCTTGAATGACCGTAACATATTTTGCACCTTGAGGGGAGGTGAGAACAACGTGGGGGTCTAATGCCCCTGGGGCTTTTCTTGTCCTAAGTTAGTAAACCAGCTTTCCAGAGTGATTCGTTGATAGTAGTCCGTACTGTAGGTGACGCATTTAGCAGAGTCCCAGTCGATTATGTGGTGTGTTTGTAAATGCTGTTCAGCAATGTGATTGTTGATATCACCGTTTCTAGTCGCTCGTAATTGTGTTCAGTCAGTTGCATGTTCAAATTTCGGCTTGTCTCACCAATATAAGTTGCCTGGCAGTTGATTTAATGTTATTATTAGACTGATTTATTATTGACATCAGGCAAATGGTCACCTACAAGTAGTAGACTGTTGGCGACTTGACGTATCTGACCTGATATGTGTTCGCTCAACAAAATACTAATCGCAAGTACTTTTACACGTCAGAAGCGGAAATGTTTTCAACCTCTGAAACAATAGCTACACTTGTAAATTACACTTGTAATGTTTTATTGAATTGCCCCAGGATCACCTTGCGACAAGTAGCTAGTAACGTAAAATAAATATATTGCTAACTCAATTTTACCCACCCCTCCCGTCCCAATAAAAACAAAAAACAAAAAACAAAAACGACTAAGGCCATTTGTGAGGAGGATTAGAAGGTTCATATTCACTGAGCCGTCCAAAATAAATAATTGAGCATTTACACTTATCTCTGTGTATCAAAAGTGAAGTAGGACAAGACACGCAAGCGCAACCAAACCGCTAAACGAATTTTGTCAACACTGAGAATGAAATTCTCAACTATAACATTCAAGTCAAATAAACGATAAAAATACACTACATTAATTCTTATCGTGCTGTTTAAAATCCTGAAAACTCATCTCAAGAGTCATCAAACGCTAAACTTTCACCAATCAAAAAAAGGCAAACTACTGATTAGTTATGTCCTGAACGACTATTTATGTTGTCTTTAAAAAAAGTGCAAAGACAGACTTGTCACTAACAAATAAATTTATAATCATACATGTCATCTATTCCAGAAACCATGTTATCCACAAAAAGCTTTAAAAGCCTCAAAAAGGCCAAGGCCCAGAATGTATGCCCCAACGACCTTGAACAACCCACCAAGACGAAATGCCTTTCTTAATTAGCATACCAATCGCCTGGCGAAAAATGTCTGATTGGTTGACGCGTGACCACGTGATCAAGCTCTTGAATTCAACATGGCTACCAAAATATTTCTTGGAGTTCTTTCTTCCTCGTTGCGGTTGTTCACTGTTAGATCGATACGAAACGCAGAGTTAAAAGGAACGAGAACAACGTAAGGGCCATGAGTTTTGTACAAGGTCGGTTGTCTATGGATAGGACCATTTGTTTCTGTGTTCGCCGCCTATAAATTATTTGTTTTGAGACTCGTTTTAGCACTTTTCATTTCCTTAGACATCGTTTCTTTTACTTTTAATAGACCGAAGACGTTTAGCGTCGGATATAAAACAAGCTCTAACATTTATTTAGTCTGAAATCGCTCGTTAGATGGATTTTTTGCACATGGAACATGGTTGCAAATGCAAGAAAATGGAGCATTTTACTGTCCATAAAAATGGTTTCTTAGGAAGTCTGCAGCAGTCAAGAAAACAGGTCAAGGAAAATTTAATGCCATTTGTAATCGGTGTCAACACTACTTAAAAATTGGCAAGCTCACGAAGAAATATACACCTATAAGGAGACAGTGTTTTACATTGCAGAATAATGTCGTGCCTGACCTTAAATGCATACCTTTGGGGTGGAGTTAGTACCTGCATTGTTTGTTGTCATGAGTTTTTCTACTGATTATGCCTAAAGAAACTATACCATTCTACGTCGATTCTAATTGGCTGTTAGAAGGTGTATTAATCATTATTTTGCACTAAACTGCAACTGCTTGAACATTAGTTACAGATCACTGAAATTAAAACGGCAGGTGTACCATGGCCTTTTCAAGATTATTGTCGGAACATCAATTAGCAGTAGTCTTCAAAGACAGCCCAGAGTCCTAAACAGCTTTGAGAATGATTTATTATATTTTTGAAGGCATATAACCTTGTTTTCAGGGATGTGATAAATGCCCAACTGTTTTGTTGCTCCTACAGTTAAGGATTTGCCAGTCCAGTACACTATTAATGTGTACTTAAGAGTCCTTTCATTATTATTCAACTCACCTAAAGGCTTATGCAATGTTTACCCTGTGGTATAAATTCTCAGCTACATTAGTAACCATATAATAACAGAGCTACAGTAATCTTGTCTATTATTGCACCTACCGAGTTCAAAACTAAACAACCACACTGCAAAATGTCACAGCTGACATATGTAAGTAAACAATCCTGGGTGCATTGAAAAACATTTAATTGAGCAAAATCCTAAAATACCACATTGTTGTTAGAAGTAAACCAATTCCAATCATGATTTGATTCCATTATAAGTGTCTTTAGTTCACTATAGAGCTACAGTTTGCAAACTCATTGTTAAATACACTTGTTGGCGTGTGGGTGAACACCCCAGCAACAAGACTCAGTTACAATTAACTTACATCTGAATTGTAATGGTCTTGACAAACATGCAATAAAGAAGTCACCCCCTCCCCCATAATAACAACAAGTTGAAAAAATATAAGATATGAAGTGCTGCTGCAAAGATCATGTTTATTTGTATTCTCTCCACAAAATATTGTTCTTTCATATGTGCACATTCATCACTATGCACCATAAATAATGTCCTATTGCCAACATGTGTTTCCATTTGCTTATGCTCAGCCTCCCATGAAAACTGTTTCATCTTTGTCTGAAAGAAAAAAAACAAGCATGAAATACACATGTTAATTAATCAATAAGTACCTCTTGGATCCAACCTTTGTACAACTGACAACATTCGAAACAAAAAGCTAGAAAGCAATTTTTATTCTGATCAACAAAGGAGGGTGTAATGTGGTAAGATCTGAGACAGGATACATTTTGAAAGCATTTAGTAAGAATAACGTTTTGTACAAGAATGATGTTAGAACTAAAATGCCTTCTAAATACCTTTAATTGAAATACTGTACAAATAGTCTATGATCCTTGGCTAAAAAAGTGCACACTTATCAGAAACTCTACCCTGCCCCACCATTTTTGGTGCAAAGGCAACACCTTAGGTAAAGCAGGAATTACAAAAATTATTAAAAGGTATTTAAATCAAGTTTGAATGCCATGTGCATGAAAATTTGTGACTGCCAATTTTGGGTCAATAATATCGTAATCTGCTCCTTGACTGTAATAACTGTAAGAACAGTATATTCTTATGCACTGAAAACAGATCAGAGCTGACAGATGGGTGTATAAGGGAGGGGCCCCAAGAAAAAAGGAATGGGGATACAAAAATTTTTCAGAATAAAAATAAAATAAATTCCTTCAGGGTTACACTACTAGTGTGATGATAGCATGATAACAGCAAATAAAGAATTGACTTAAATCAAAATTAAAATATATTAAAAATTAAAATATATATATAACACTGTAGAAGTATAGCAAATGGTTTCGGCTTGCTCATCAAACAATGTTTATAGCAGAGAGTGAAAAATCTACTCGCTCAAAATTTGCTGGTAGAGATATGAAACAAGGAAATAAAGATCGCAAAGATTAGGAAACAAATAACGTGTAAGCTTGTGTGGAAAGAATTCATGAAAAAAGGTATTCACCATCTTCAATGGCTGGAAAATTTGCTCAATCTTACGATCACGGTTTGTCTTTAGTCTGTATAGAATTTTAACTTTATAGAATCATCGATCTTCAGATCGCGTCGCCGATTCCAATCCGAGATAAAACGTGCAAAAATAGTCTGCATGTCACACAACAAGGCACTTTCCCTGCCACGTGGTACAAGCTAATTTATACATCTACACAAAGCTCAAGAATCATTCTTTCGTTCCTTTATAACATCTTTTTGTACCACGCGGCAAGAGACTGTGACTATCAAAAAACGCAAAAATAACTCACCTTTTTCGCAGCCCTTTCTGGCGAAGACATCATGTCAAGACGTCGATTTGTACCCGACTGCAGGTTGGAAGCGACTTGCTAAACGGTGTCCCAACGTAATATTTTCCATAGAATAAGGTCCGCTTGGAATCGGCCATAAAACAAGCCTTGGTCTCTCAAAAAGGTAAGAAAACCACAAGTCTGTCAACTCTCAACCGGCGGCCATTTTTCTTTCCTTCTCGAGAGCATTTGCTCACCGACAACCAATAACATTCACGGAAACCTACCACGTGATTTTTTGCGAAGCGCCTGCGCAGACGTTTTCGCCAGTCAAGCATACGTCAATCATTGACCACATACAGCTGTTGCAATTAACGTTGTCCGATTTTAAAGTCTCCAGCATACGCGACAAAACCGAAAGGCAGTATGGGTAGGCGTAAGTCTTCTATAATTCGGCTAACACTGACATAGGATGGATGAAAGTAGCACACACACTTGCCTATGTGATTTATTTTCTGTATGGGCGAGCCATAGCTAACTATGGTAAATTTATTAATAAATCACCCATATCACCTTGCTGTCTTATCGCGTAGACTTTCCGACAACGTTAATTGAAATAGCTGTATACCCAGGCCTATCTCCAAGAATACAACGGTCACAACATCTCCACACAGCCACCCCTCCCGTCCCAATATCTATCATTACTGCGCCTTTCAATAACATGCGGACTCTCTAATTCAAAGCTCAACCGACAAATGCGTTTTTCGCTACCGTCAATCACCTGTTCGGCGGCTCCTCCCAGCTTCCTTTTCGCAGTTATCAGCCAGGTCAAGCGTAACCTCATCGAATAAAAATTTGAAGACTGAAGTTAGTTGCTGCAACATTGATTTCATTATTTGTTTCAATAATCCGCTTTTAAAATGAAGAATGAAATATTCAAACTGAAACTCGATCCCCTACTCGATTTTTGATCGATTAATTCATACGAGAGGCTCGTTGGAATTTGTCTGGTTTCCCGATTTGCATAATATTGATTGAACGAATGCATTTATCTGCATTTAGATAATGCCTCCATTATGGACGGCAACAGTTGTTGCATGCTTAGCTAAACGTGAAACATTTTTTGCAAATAGCACATACATCTTCCGCACCACTCATCACCAACAAAGGCAAAATTTGCTGTTTTTTTCTTTTTTTTTCATGACCTCTACACAGAAATGTAGTTATCATATGTTTCTTTTTAATATACCATGTATTTGAGATAGATTTCTCTAGCTTTAAATTGTTTCAGTATCTAAATTGTTTATTTGTGAGGTTTTCCGCGCACGCTATGGTCAAAATATTTCGTCACGTTCTCCTTGGGAAGGCTAGAACAGGTTGTTGACCAAGGAATGAGGGATGGGAAAGGCGTTCATACTATCAGGGATACACATTATCACAGGGAGAAGGGTGCGGAGAAGACGAAGGGGGAATGGCAGCAAACACGTCAAAGCTACCATAAGTCACCAACTTCAAAATTTACACCACTTGTGCTCGTATCTTGAGTGACCCTTATATAGTTTACACCCTGAGGTGAGGGAGAACAACGGCGGGGTCTAATGCCCCTGGGGCTTGCCCTTGTGTCCTGTAGCTGAAGGTATGACAAAGGGTCTAATTAGCACGATGGTGTCTAGTAATACCCATATTTTTTCTTTTGTCTTCTTCCTCTTTTTTTTGTCGGTCACCTACCCCAGACTTCTGCTAGGTCAGAAAATACTCGTCGGTAACCACTGGCATTATCTTCGGTCGTTTAGCGTCGATCCGCCAGAATTTTCATGAAATTCGGTGTGGAAAATTACTGGAGATTCAATGGCATAAAATCCCTTCGACAAGAGCAAGAACGAAGTTGCTAACGAGCTTTGAAAGTCACCGATTCGATCTTGCTATTTTCCTAAGCTACTCAACCCGAGCTTCTGCCAGACAAACAACGACGACGATTAGGTTGAAATATTCCACTTTGAAATGCAAGCATTTTTCGGCAGTTTTGGTTTGCCTCGCCAATATCTTTAGGGAAATCGGTGTACAAAAGTACAAGGAATTCAAAGGAGTTAACTTCTGTTCGATGAGAGCAAGGACGAAGGTGCTAGTGAGCTTTGAAAGCCAACGAATCGAGCTGGCATCATTCTCATTTTTGATGAGTTCTGATGCAACGTTACTGATTCACGCTATGGTCAAAATATTTCGTCACGCTGTTCGTCACGCAGGCGTCAACAAAGTGGTGGACCGAGGAAAAGGGGGAGGTCAAACCTCGAATATACTAACAGGAATTTATATTATCACGGCAAACACGTCAAATGTACGATGTGATAAATCACCAACTTCAAAAACTTACACCGCTTGGGCTCGTATTTTCAATGACCGTAATATATTTTGCACCCGCGGAGAGGGAGATCAACGGCGGGGTCTAATGTCCCTGGGGCTTTTCTTGTTTCTAATATTTCCCCATTGCGTCAATTATTCAATTATTCAAAAGGCAAAAATCTTCAGATGATCAAAAAACAGGCAGCACTCACATTGTCATAAAAAGATGGGGAAGCATGTCCATGATTTTTTAATTGTTCGTTTGTTTGCTTTGCAGATGATGAGATATGTGAAACGAGCCTTCACGGATGCCAGCACAATTGCAATTATTTGAATGGAAGCTTTTTCTGCTCATGCAATGCTGGACATGTACTGAACAAAGACAACAGAACGTGTTCAGGTATGATATTCCTCCTAGCCCGGACTATACATAGTGTTTGTACCGTAAAAAAATTTTACAATTCATTTAGTTAAACAGAGCTGCCTTAGGAGCATTGTGTTCACGGCTCAGTAACTCTTTTCAAGTCATGGTCACTCAAATAAAGTCACATTGAATCAAATAACTTATTATAGCTCAGTCTTATAGCCACAAGTGCACTTAACTAATCGGGGAGACTGAAGATCGAATTGGAATTTGGAGATGTTGGTTTTTTGAGGAGAGGGAAAACCGGAGTGCCTGGATAAGAAATCTCTCGGAGCAAGGACGAGAACCAACAACAAACTCAACCCACATATGACACCGGGACCGGCAGTCGAACCCGGGCCACATTTGCGGGAGGCGAGTGCTCTCACCACTGAGCCATTTCTGCTCCCCTGTCATTTTCACTTGCTACTGAGTTCTTATCAATATTAGGTTACCAGTCATCGAGATATGTCCAGGATTGAACTCTGCTACGAAAATTACGAAAACTGCGAAAATTCAAGAAAGCCTTACAAGATGTCAGAGGGAGCCAACGAGAACTGCGAATTTTACGAAAATTACGAGAATTACGAAACCTGCGAAAATTCGGAAGATCTCAGAAGGACCCAACGAGAATTACGAAAATTACAAAAACTGCAAATATTCACAAAGGTACCAAGAATGGCGAGGGACCCAACGAGAACTGCGAATTTACAAAAATTACGAGAATTACGAAAACTGCGACAATTCGCAAGATCTCAGAGGGACCCAATGAGAATTACGAGAATTACGAAAACTGCGAAAATTCGCAAAGGTACCAAGAATGGCTTACAAGGTGTCAGAGGGACCCAACGAGAACTGCGAAATGTGCGAAAATTGCGACAATTACGAAAACTGCGAAAATTCGCAAACGACCAAGAAAGGCTGAAACATGTCAGAGAGTCCCGACAAGAACTGCGAATTTTACGAAAATTATGAGAATTACGATAATTGCAAAAATTCGCAAACATCTCAGACTGCAAAAAACTGCAAATATTCGCAAAGGTACCAAGAACGGCTCACGAGATGTCAGAGGGACCAACAAGAACTGCGAACTTAACGAAAAATACGAGAATTACGAAAAATGCGACAATTCGCAAAGGTACCAAGAATGGCTTACAAGATGTCAGAGGGACCCAACGAGAACTGCGAATTGTACAAAAATTACGAGAATTACGAAAACTGAGAAAATTCGCAAATGACCAAGAAAGGCTGAAACATGTCGGAGGGTCCCAATGAGAACTGCGAATTTGAGGACATTACGAGAATTACGATAATTGCGAAAATTCGCAAAGATCTCCGAGGGAGCCAATGAGAATTATGAAAACTGCAAAAATTCCCAAAGGTACCAAGAAAGCCTTACGAAAGCCCTCATGATGTCAGAGTGGCCCAATAAGAATTGCGAATATTGCAAATGTTATGATTATTAGGAAAACTGGTAAATTGGCAAATTTCAAAAAAAATTATGCGATATCAGACATACATTAAGGAAAACTGCTTAAGAAACAAGGGTTACAATTTGACCAAAGAAACATCATCAATGGTGAAAAACTAACCTGCGATCAGGCTCTATTTTCGTTTCGCTCGGTGAAACATTCAGGCGGGACAGGCGAAACGAAAAAATAGAGCCTGATACAATTCTTCTACGGAACGTCTACCGCCCACTTTTTTTGATTGATTGACATTCAACAAAACAGCCAATCAAAATTTCTTCTGCTTGCACGATCCTCGGTATGCAAATTTCCCATAACGGCAACTCGCAAAAAGTCACGCAAATGTCGGCAAAATAAGAGAATCATAGGCTACGATATATCTTCTAGGCAGAAGCACTCAAATTTACACGATTTTTAACTTGAGGGTTCCGGTATTGTACATGGTTGCTCTGTCTGAGCTGAAACTGAATGAAAATTCAAAACACGACGAGGTTGTCATGTACCACCCATTTCAGGTGGTATCCGGAAATATTCTCTTCGCATTTGTCACCGATTTTCTGCGTAAAAAACCTTGGGCAATTAAGAGAAATATCTTCAGTTTCATTCTTTAGAATAAAGATATAAATAAAACCGTTTAGAAACAAAGGAGTATTTTGTAATTTAATTTAGTTCCAGAAGTGATAAATATTTGAGATTAGCAGCGAATTTTATCTCTAAGCAGCAGCGAATTTTAAAACGAAGAACATTTATTATAAAACTAGTCAGATCCTTTGATGTCAATGTCAGAGATCAATAAAACGACATAAGTATTAAACAATGAATGAATAAACTGCAAATCGTTATTGCGACTTGGATTGCGGTTCTCGCCAAACATCAGTTTACCGTTAAGTTTACCGAATTATCGGTTGACTTGTTGATCATTTTTGGCGAAAGATACTTGCTCGTCTGCTGTTCGTTTTGTTTTGTAAAACGCGGAAACAACCACTACTCTGTTCATGTTATCAATACTAGCTGAAAGCCGTCAAATGAAAATTCCGAGACACGATGCGATAAAACGGAATACATACTTCACTGTTGCTGTACTTCTCTGCTCCAGGTGAGAGACAGCTTGCGTCAAACCGAACGTCATTCTCAGGGGAGAAAGAAATGGTGACAATTCTCCTAGAACGACGAGAATTTATTAGAGCAACACATTTTACTTCGGCAGACTTGTTCCTTGCATGGTTGTTCCTTGGTGATGGCGGTCGGATCGAAGTCTCGTAGACAATTTACTTCCGTTGACAGCTCTATTGTTAAAGGGCCAATCAGATTGCGAGATTCCCGCCGCCAAAATTTGGCCGCCGACACGAACTCCTGTGAGAGATTGTATCAGGCCCTATTTTAGCGAGCGACCAACATAAGAGAATATGAGAGCGATGCTAAAATTCGGCCTGATCGCAGGTTAGTGAAAAACATGTATTTCTGCATCGTCACTTTGTAACAGCTCGTTTTATCTATTTTTCCACCTATCACAAACTGCAAAAGCCTCTGGGTTGGTTTAAATTTGCTGTCTCATTTAATGATTGAAATGACGATAAGAAATAATCATTCAAGAAATCACAACTGTCTAGATATGCTTTAATATTCAGAGTTTTTTTTTTAAGTGCAGCTTGTGAGGAGTTCAAACACAACCACAGATAGGAAACAAAATAAAGCTAACATAAGCTTACGTGACTTCCTTCGTTCTTTGTATTGTAGCCACTACAGCCAATAAATTGTTGACAGTCCTCCAATTGTCTTTATAATTCTTTGATGTTCAGAAATTGTTGTAGATGTATATCTTCAATGTAAACTATTGCGGTAAATTGACATGTTTGAATTAGAGGCCAGTCAGTAGGGAAAGTCATCCTTAAATTATGGAAGTACTGGCAGAGATGTCTTTCACATTTCCAGACTGATCGATGAAAAAGCATGGGTAGTACAGAATTTCTCAGCTCCCAGCTTGTAGATGAGGAATCGAAGATTAAGCCAACGCACAGCAGTGATGAAACGTTTCTTTTCACTTGTTTTCCTGTTTATGATCCCCAAAAACTATCACAACGGAATGAAGGTTTTTCTTGTTCCTTCAGATGGCTTTTGTTACACTTGAAATGGCTAATTAAATCTTTGCTACTGACTGAAGTGCAATATAAGTAAATGTACCGAACATGGCGAACACTTCTACTTGCTAAATCTGCCAGGCCTTCTAAGCATTATTTTATTTTTATTTTATTAGCTTCACCAAAGAAAACTAAACTTAAGAAGGGGGTTGGCAGGGACACCGCAACAGCTGAGGCCAATTACAGCGGGCCCAGATAAAATATAAAGAGTATAAATGTTGTGACGCTTGAGAGAGACTGGGGCAAAGATCACCCCATTTCTTCCCCATTCCCCCCACACCCACCGACAGAGAACAAAGGATTTCTGGCGCTAGGTGCTTTTAGAACGAGGGATATTCATAGACTCACGTTAAATCTCATGCTAGGAACTTAAAGAACGAGGAATAGTCTTAAATTTCTGTAATATGTCACGCTAGATGCTTTTAAAACGAGGGATATTAAAGCTTCACGGTTTTATCTCGCGCTAGATGCAACAATAAAATATTAAAAGTTTATTTGCATTCCCAATTACAAATGGTATTGCACTTAGAAAAGAGAAAAAAAAGACAGAAAAGAAAAAAGTACAAAGTTTGCTTTTAGAGCGAGGGGTATTCACAGCTCCATGTTATACCTTGCGCTAGGTGCTTTTAGAACGACGGGTATTCATAGAGCCATGTTATTTTTCGCGCTAGGAGCTTGAAGAACAAGGAATATTCATCAATTTCTGTGATATCTAGTTCGCTATGCCTTTTATATCTCGCACTTGATGCTTTTAGAACGAGCGATATTATAGCTTCACGGTTTTATCTCGTGCTAGGTGCTTTTAGAACGAGGGATATTTATAGAGCCATGTTATATTTCGCGCTGGGAGCCTTAAAGAACGAGGAATATTCGTGAATTTCTGTGATATCTCGTTCGCTATGCCTTTTATATCTCGCACTAGGCGCTTTAAGAACGAGGGATATTCATAAATTCATGTTACATCTCGCGGTAGGAGCATTCACAACAAGCAATATTCATAGGTTCACGAGACTAAAGACTAAAGACTGTGAAAAATCATAAAAGAGCATAAACAACCGTTGAGCATAAACAATCGTTTTCGCAAATCTTGTAAAAACTGCTAGTCGACTAGTCTCTGTTGTCATGGGGCAATTAGCAAGACAAAAGACTGCGAAAAATCGCAAAACAGCGCAAAAATCGTTGAGGCTAACGAAAAATCGCTATTAAAAAGCGCTAAATTTTTAAATTCTCCATGTCTCAAGCAAAAATGGCTAAAAACGTAAATCTTGTTTGTCTGAAGCGAAAAATCACAAAAAACGTAAAAGGTGTTAATCTCGCTACTTTGAAACAAAAAATCGTAACATTACGAAAAATCGTAAAATTCGTCGCAGAGTTCAATCCTGGACATAAGTGCAGTCATCTGGGCACATTTAATGTTTTAATTCACAAACTACCGTTTTTACGATAACTAAGATTTCAGAAGTCGTAAAAAAGACGGGCAGATGTGTGAATATTCAATGGTGTTACTTTTCAGACGTGGATGAATGTAACCCTGTGTATGTGGAAGCTTTAAACAAGACCGTGATTCTCGCCGGATGCGATCAGCTCTGTAATAACACGCCTGGAAATTACACCTGCAACTGTAACAAAGGATTTCGTCTGCTGTCTGATGGAAAACAGTGCCTAGGTAAGCTTTTTTTTACCCCTGGTTAGATATATGGAATCTTAAAAGTTTTCTTTTCAAACCTTCTCTTAATACAGTAAGTCAGCAGTCATTTGTGCCCAGTTGTTCGTTTGCTCAAATTTCTCCCATTCTCACCAAAGTTAGCGGGTGATCTTTACTTACCGCTTCGTGAACTTACTACGTTCGTCCTTGTAACAAACTAAAGACCTTTTTAACTAAGGGTGACACGTACTAATAGTAAAAACATGAAAATCTACGGTCCTTTAATTGAATAAAAATGCAGATATTTGCAGAAATTTGGGTGTCATTATTAAATGTTTAGGCCGCTACTTCAAAAGTTATTTGAAGCTGTTACAAGATGTGCTTCAAAGAGCAGGTAACTTTTCTTGAAGTTTCTTGCTAATCTTCTCAATTGCAGACATAAACGAATGTGTCTCCAGTAATGGAAACTGCAGTCACCACTGTGTTAACACTGTAGGCTCCTATTTGTGTCGATGTAAACCTGGTTTTATCTTGGATTCAAATGGACATTCCTGCTCAGGTTAGTTGTCAGTGAAGAAGGAGGATATTGAAAGCTCGCTAATGACCGACCACTTGAGAGGTAGAGAGCAGTTTTGGTGCATGATCTTAGGGCCATTAACGATGTTCAAGGCAATCCACGGAAAAATATTGACGGTTTAACAAAACACGCTGTTCCTTTTGCTTTCAGTTGTTAATGACCGACTGTGTCCTGTAGCAGAAGGTATGAAAACAAGGGCAAAGGACAATTTTTGAAGTTTTCCATGAACATTTAACTGTTTTAAATAAATAGAAAACTTTTTTCCGTGTTTGCATAGCCTGATATAAACAAGAAACGGGTTGAGAGAATTCGAGACAGTTATGAAAACCCGAGACGAAGTCGAGAGTTTGGGTAACTTTCGAAAATTCTCCCAACCTCTTCGTGTTTATATCAGGCTATACAAACACAGGAAAAAGTTTTTATTTCTGTTATAGTACGCACAACTGTGACGTCACAGCTGTGTTTACATAATGACATACTCTCATGCAAATACACCTCTCAGCCAAATCAGAGCCGCGTGGTATCTTAGTTATTCAATAACTTCCTACAGCTGTATAGGAAGCAATACAAAACCCGTCAATGCAAACTGAGAAACATTCGTAAAGGACTTTGAAGCAACTAGTTTTCTAATCTAAAAAGTTAAGGTGCTCGCGCACGAAAGAAAAAGTCACAAACGATGCGGCTTTAGTGAGTGTATCCTGAGTTGAATGGCACGTGTGACTTTTTTCATCAGTTACTCTTAAAATACAACTCCCGCGCATAAAGATCAAAACTGTTAGAAACGTTTGAAACGTTTCCTAATCATAAATCTTAAAGTTTACGTTCAAAAAGTTAAGAAGGTGCTCGCGCGCGAAAGAAAAAAGTCACAAACGGTGCACGCTTTACTTCATTTATAGTGTAATGCGATGTGTGACTTTTCTTATCCATTGTTTTTGTCATAGGATTGAAGCATAGGATTTGAAGTACTATTTTAAAAACGAGTGCGAGGGTTTCATCAGGTTTCCAAACACGAGAAAACATTTGAAACCACGAGGCCGCAGGCCGAGTGGTTTTATTGTTTTCGAGTGTTTGGAAACCTGATGAAACCCGAAGCACGAGTTTTTGAAATTACTTCTCCAACAAAAAAAATTAGAAGCACTTATCATTTTAATGAGTTTTCTCGATTCAAATATTCTATTTGAGGATCGTAATCAACGCTTTGAGGCGTTGATTGAGATCCCGTCGCCGACGTGCTAGTGTGTGAAATTATTCTTGCATTTAATGCAACGTTTTTCAGTCTTGTTGTTTGTCAGTTCGAAGCAAACACGTTGCTTTGAATTCACAAGCCAAATGGCAGAAATGGCAGAGTACAGATTTAGAGCTGCCAAAACTTTTGAACAAGAAGAAAAGTGTGTGGCCAGCGCTATTCCGAAGTCTACCCAATATAAAAACAAATGGGCGGTTGGAATTTTTGAACAATGGCAAAAAGTCCGAGTTCCTAAAGTAGCAACGTTGGAACCAGGCGGTCTATTTAAAAATTACGATCTGCACAAAGTTCAGTCCTTGGAATTTCCGTTGCTTGAAATGGATGCTTTAAGCCTCAATTATTGGCTGGCAAAGTTTATCCAAGAAGTTGCTAAACCATCAAAGGAAAGATACCCACCCAGAACCATATATCAGATTGTGTGCGGAATACGTCGATTCATGGAGGAAAAGAATGCAAACTTGGATTTCAATCTCCTCGATGCATCAGACAAAAGGTGCAGTAGTGTTGCTTTCATTGTCATAATTTGCTCTCATATTGTTATAGTCCAGCTGAATTCAAGGTTATGTTTATTTTCTTGTAGGTTCTCTATCTTGCCTCGTGTTCTTGACGCGGAAATGAAGGAAGGGACAAGACTTGGGATTGGAATTGCGAACAAGAAAGAAGAAAAGCAACCTGTCAATGAAGAGCACGAAAGGAAATTTTGGACATTAGGGTTGTTAGGAAATCACCAAGCTAAGTCGTTATTGAATACCGTTTATTTTTATAACGGGAAGTTATTTGGCCTCCGTACTAGCGAGCATAGGAGTATTAGTTTAAATAATTTTGAAATTGGCGATAACTATATTCGGTTTGAGGAGAACGTCTCGAAGACGTTCCATGGGGGCTTACTGGATCTCAAGTATGAGCCACGTGTTGTAAGACATATTTGTCACGAAGTTGGTGAAAAGCACGACCCCTGTCTAGTTGACATGTATCGTTTGTATGTCGGTCTAGTTGAATGCATTGGTAAAGATATGGAAGCCTTCTATTTTAGGCCGAATGCAAAAAAATTTTCATTCGATAAATCGCCGTGGGTGTTAATACGTTAAATCAAATTTTGCCAGATATGTGCAAAGCCGCAGGGCTGAAACGGAAGACCTCCCACTCTCTACGGGTTACATGTGCCTCTACTCTGTTTAATGCAGGGGTTGATAGTAAACTAATCCGCGATAGAACTGGGCACAAGTCAGATTCTCTTCTTAAGTACGAAAAACCAGAGGAGAAAGTTATTTCTAAAGTAAGCGCTATTTTAGGGCCGAAGTGTGCGAGCCAGGATAAAAATGAACCAAATGACAAGGTCATGCCTATTGAGAAGGAATTTAATTTAGAGAAGGATACAGCTTTTTGTTTTGGTGACTTTAATAACTGCAACTTCACATTCAACGTTAATAGCAAATAAGCTTTATTTAATGTATGAACTTTGAAATGTGTGAATAAATAAATTTGTTGATGTCCATGTTTTCGTCTTGCCTTTTGAATATGCAGATTAAGAAACAATTTACACGCGGGTTTGAAATCGTTTCTAAACGCGTGTGGTTTTCAACTCGTTTTTCATTGGGTTTCTAAACTCATCCACCTGACCAGAATGGGCCGTTCTGGTAGGCTGATAACAATATGAATAATTAATGAGTTTGAGAATACTTTTTAACTCTCTATGAAGGAAAGAAGCTACGCAAAGCGAAATAAAAGCCGCGCGAACAGTCCTGCGTATTTTCGATGAAACAAGTGTCAGATGTTTTGACCATGTAGTTAGTGTTGGTTAGAAATCTTCAGTTGTTTTGCCAAGTGCATATCTATTCAAATGAATTTATGTAGCGCGAGATTTGAAAGCTTTCGTCTTGAGCATAATTTGAAAATACCGCTCTAAAAGTATAATTCTTACGCTCTGAACGCATCACGTTTCTTGCGGACAACAGCTGTAGCGTTAAGCAATACAAAACCCTTTAATGCAAACTGAATATCATTAGTAAAGAACCTTGAAGCAACTAGTTTTCTATTTTATCTTTGTCCAAATGATAAGGACCGATAAGTGGCAATCATGCAGTGTACCTGACCACCTACCCCGCTGCGTGAGTTTCGCTCCGAGGCAAACGTTATTATTGCCTTCCCCCCAGGGAAAATTGTTTATTTCTTCGCTTTCGGCGAAGTTTCAAACTTCCCGCCTCGGTAGTAATCGAAAATTTCAATGTGTGAAGATGGCATTGTTTTGGCTATTTCATCACCAGTAAACAATTAATGGCCAGGTCATCACCAGCAAACAATAACCCATTGTTTTCGAATTTGATCCCCTTTTCCCTTCCCCCTTTCCCCTTTCCCCATTTATAAAACAAATTCTTAAATAGATCCGTTAAAAAATTGCCTTTCGTTGAAAAGGTATGACGTTTCAATTTTGCCACATTGTTTCACAATGTAAAAAAAGTCCCCGCAAAGAAAAACAGGTAGCACTAACATTGTCATAAAAGCATGAGGACGCATTTCTATGCTTTTTGTTTCTTTACAGATCACGATGAATGTGCAACGAGCATTCATGGATGCCAGCACAAGTGCAATAATTTGAATGGAAGCTTTTTCTGTTCATGCAATGCTGGTTTTGTATTGAACAAAGATAACAGAACGTGTTCAGGTATGATATTCCTCCCCCTACCTTGGGTCTTATACACAGTGTTCGCATCGTAGGTACTTTGTGCAAAACCACTTAGTTAAACGGGCTCTGTTTTAGCAGTTTTTTGGCCCTCAGTAACTTATGTTCGTTTATGTCATAGTCAGTGATTTTCACTTCCTAACGAGACTTGCTTGTCGCTATTCGGTTACCAGTGATTTGGTGCACACTTAATGCTTGCACTCACAAACTCCTGTTTGTGTGAATGTTTATTGGCGTCACTTTTCAGACGTGGATGAATGTAACCCTGTGTATGTGGAAAGTTTAAACAAGACCGTGATTCTCGCCGGATGCGATCAGCTCTGTAATAACACGCCTGGAAATTACACCTGCAGCTGTAACAAAGGATTCCATCTGCTGTCTGATGGAAAACAGTGCCAAGGTAAGCTTCAACTTTCTTTGCCCCTTATTACATATATCTTCATTTATTTGTGCCCAGTCGATCATTCGCTTGTGCTGCTTCCTGAAGGCACTACCTTCATCCTTGTAACAAAATAAACCTTTTAGCTGAGGCTGAAAAGAAAGAGTGCATCATGACAACTCTCACGATCGATCCTCAAAGTGAACATAAGGTAAAAAATATGTAGATATTGACAGAGTTCATGGTGCCACCATTAAAATTTCACGGCCACGGATTGGAAAGTTTTTGAATCTATGACAAGTTCTACATTTTTGAAGTGTGATCAACTTTTACGAATTTTCTTACTAATTTTCATCCTTGCAGATATAAACGAATGTGTCTCCAGTAACGGAAACTGCAGTTACCAGTGTGTGAACACTGTTGGCTCCTATTTGTGTCGTTGTAAGCCTGGTTTTATCCTGGATTCAACTGGACAGTCCTGCTCAGGTTAGTTGTTAGTGAAGAAGGAAGATATTGGAAGCTTGCTAATGACTGGCTCTAGCGGACCAGCTTCGGATTAAACACGGATTAAACGGATTTAACAACTTCGTAAAACAACTTCTAGTTTATTCGCCATGTGCTAACTGACAACAACAACAACTTAGTCCCGTCTGGATTATGAGTAAAGCTAACATAGGTCCGCAATGAGTCTACAACACACTACACTGGCCACAAGAGCTGTTTGGTTAGCTAATAGGGTCAGTCCCACTAAACGCTGAGCTGCTAAGAGACTCTTGGGCAGCTTGGTCATATTTACTGGGTACATTATGACTCGCCTGTAGTTTGAGCCTTTCACACTGAGCAATAACAAATACGGAACTGAGCAAACACGTTCCTTTATTCCAAAATCAGCGTCAGATTTGGTTAGTGTTTTCGTGTCCAGAATTGGCTGCTGAAATTAGTATGCTTATTTATCCATTTTGTTTAGGGATGTCGAAAAGAAGGAGACCCGGATTACGTATCACGTACGGTATATTTATTGTTTCGAGGTATAGCTTAGTGGTATTTCAACGTAAGAAAGGGAAACCGTAAAGCTTTTTCACTCTTCTTCTGAATAAAAAAAAAACAAAGCTAATCTTTGTGCATCCTTGGAAATAATCATTTTTGGCAACGAAAAATCTCTTGTCCTATGTCTTAGTCGCCTGTCGATGGAATAAAACTTCGCAAAGTTGTAGTTCTGTCTTGATCTTGTTTTACACATCATCTGTGAGGCCACATTATCTGTGAGTTATCTCGCTGGGGGCTTGATTTCTCTTTTAATTCGACCAGCAGAGATTGAAGCACCAAGTGACATTCCAACTACAGACCCATCTGCGTCGAGAATTCTTGAATTAAAGGTAAAACTGTTTTATTTTTCTGCTATCAATCGACACAAGGTTTGGCTAACGAGTAACTTCTTAAAACGCTGGTTAATTATCTTAATTTTAATTTGTGTTTTAATTATTGTTTGTAATTGTTTTAAAATTATTAAGCCGCAGTTTGATAATAATACAACAACTATACGTTTCTGACGAATTGAGGACACGTTACGAAATCGGAAAATTGAAAAAGCTAGAAATTTTATTTCTCCTTACAAACTGTCTGTCATTTGTTTTAAGCTACCCCTTTTGTACTTAGGGTGATCAGTGCTTTTCAGCGAACGCACGTTCAGTATTTTGCAGCTGTTCTTTGCAGCTAAGCTCACCTGAGATTAGGCCACTGCCGTTCTTCTAAACAGTTAGGGTGACTTATAATTCATGAAATATTTTTGCTTGCACGCGATAGATCAAAATGCGACACGTGTCGCAATGTGCCCCAGCCAAAGCTGGGACATATCAGCGATTATCGAGTGATATATTTTGGTTTAAAGGAGTTATTTAAAAACTTCAAGATCGAAAAGTGTTTGGTTGTTGTAACAGACAAGCCTTAGTTCAACATATTTGGAGATAAATCGGTGCCGGAAAAGAAGCTTCGCTTTCCTGATGTCCGCGAACAAACACCTATGCATATTTTCTCGCCAAATAAACGTTTTCGTCAGTCAGCAGTCCGAGTTTGACTTCCAATCTTTTGCCGTCGAAGTGCAATGTACTTCCTTTCAGCCACATGACAATAGACGCAATTTCAATTTCAGTTGTTCTACCGAGGGGAGTTGGATTCTTTGGACACCAAAGACAAGCAACAAATGCTGCAGCTAGTCGAACAGGAAGTAACCAGAGTACTGAGTGTAAGCATACTTCGTATATACTGACATACTGATTTGTATTGCATCTTTACAGCGTACTCCTCCTCTCGTTTAATCGTGGCTCAATGTACAGTGACTTTTACTTTTACAATTCTTGTAAAATGACTTAAAATGTAATTTTCTCAATGTATCATTCATTAAAAAATATAACTTCCCTACCAGATTATGATTACTTTTTCTAGCGCTTTGTTTTTTTCGGTCGTCGTTATTAAGCGGCATTTTTATTTTCCTTGACCAACGCCATTTTAAGGTAGCTGAGACCAGCTAGGTTTTTCTTCTGGGAAACAGCGACATTGTTACATTAAAGTGAACGAGGGAACTCGGGGTGAGCTTGAAGAAATGGGCAGTTTGAAAACGTACCGGCTACCTCAGATCAAAGAAACGAGAGACTAAGGGCAAAAAACTGAAAAATCACCTTTTTAGAGATTTTAAAGTAGTCCTGAAGAAAACCTTTCCCTGGTTTGAAGCCGGACAGTCCATTGAAAACAGGAATTTTTCCGGCCAACTTGGGGCATGCATATTCTTGTGCATATGTGACTATCAGCTAGTTTCAGTTTAGCAGCCGTATAGCACTGTATGTTTAAGTGTGCAATTCTTTTTTCAAATTTACAGACTGCGCTTTCCAAAAAGAAGAAATCTGAGATTAGCATAACCGAGTATGGAGTGCAGGTAAATGCGTTGTATGCGTTATAATCACGTGTGCGGTGTCAGTTTTTTTTGTCAATAGATAATATTCGAAAGCTAACATTTTCATGCTCCTTTTTGATTGATTTCATGTCGTAGGTCATTTTACAAGTGAGTGCAGCTGGTGTCGATGAACCCCACTTGCATGAAGTTTTGAGCAATGGGATTGAAATAGAATACCACGGGAGAAAGGTATTAGATCAAACCTCAGTATGAAAACAATCGTGATATACGATAAATTCATAAAAAATCCCTTTTTATCTGTGCTTGTATGCGTTTACATACATGCATGAATGAAAAGCTGCATGCATGCAAAGGGTGCATGCATCAACTAGAGGTAGTTCTGCATGCCCTGTGTGCATGCACATAGAGATTCAGAATGAAACCGGTAAAATTCTTGTAGCTATTGCGATGTCTAATGACGCAAAAATTTATGCGCAGCAAAGACGCGAAATATAATTTATGGAATCATCTCAGAAACAAATTTGATGATTTCTAGATGGAGGACCGACTTTTAACAGTGGTGATGCCCATTATGGCCGGGTGGTTTCAAAAAATTCTACACGCTGGCCTTGTGTTTAGTGCACTAGCCTCTCTGAATGAAGGTTCGAATTTCCAGTGGAGATTCGATTGTCGCAATTATGTTGTTTCCCGACATGCGGGTGTAATCCTACAAAGGGCCAAGGGTCCCTTCCAGGGGGAAGGGGGGGGGGTATCTCAATTTCTGCTACAGATACTGATAAAAATAAGTTATTATGATTGTTTTCACTCATTTTGTGAAGCATTTCCAACATATGCCTGCAACACATGTCTCGTCTTACACGTTCTGTGTGTTATCATATTTCTTATACATGTCCTTAATCTTCTCCTTACCACGTTCTTCATCTAGGCCCGTTCATATTCTGCTGGCAAAACTTCAAGCAGAATAGGAGTTTATAGGGTCTAGGAACAGAATACGCTTTTTGCGGAAGAATCCGTTAGAAAAGGGCATTTTCAGGATCTGTCTGTTCTTACGGTGTGATGTCACTTCTCTTATACATAATACAATGCCTTGTGATTCTCGTGCGTTAATAGCAGGATTGCTTGCGAGTTTGAGACTGTTTTAACTATGAAATTGTGTGTGTGTTTTTTTGCCAAAGCAGAATGTAACAGAATAGCTTTCTCTAGCAAACTTTAGAGCAAAATAGGCCACCTAGCTAGCGGAATAGCCAGCTCCTTCTAGTAGGATGTGAATATGCCTACCTTGATCTTACCCAGCTTTTTTTCACTTTTGTTTTCAGATGCGTTTTATCGGATCATTCACCACACACTATCCAATCCCGACTTCTGCTCCAGCGAAAGGTTCAGGCAAATTAATGAGCAAAGAGGGCTCAAAGCAGTTTTCATGGAAACTTCCTGCCATTGTAGGTGGACCAATTCTAGTAGGCCTTGGTAAGCAGGATATATACTTAAATAATTTTTTTCTTTTAATCAAACGTCCAGATAAAATTGGTTCCTACCGGTGCAGGATGACGGATTTGTTTTGACTTTCCAGATAAAAGAGGTTTTGTTATGTAAATGTTGATAAAACACATTATCAAGGTTACCAACTTTTTATTTACATAGTTATTTCAGTATTTTTATTTAGAATGGCTTTCGAACTTATTTTGTGGCCTTTTTTCGTCAGTTATAGCTATCGCAGGTGGCGTTCTTCTCTGCAAAAGAAGAAAATTTAGGAAAAAGATTACTGTAACAAAGACGTCACGGTGTCAGTTTGACAATCCCGTGTACTCATCCTTCGAAAACCTTCCCAAAGTATCTGAGAAAAGCGATGATTTGTCTGTGGACGGTAACGGCTTGGGGACCGATGTCAACTGGAGTGAGGTCGAGATGCAGCCTGTGAAGGATGCACCTGACAACGAAAACCGGGCTGGTGTTCACTTCTAAACTAAACCACAACGCTCAGTCTGGTAGACCCAAACAAGTGTCATAAGATAAAAATAATTAAACGTTGATAAGAACTAAAGGAAATCGCTTTTCGCGATTTAAATTTAAGTGAACCTCCCTTTTAAAGCAAATAAACCTAAATTTTTTAACCTAAATATTAAGATAACAAAGATTTACTTAAAAACAAAAATGCTACACGACGAAACATTTTAACTTGAAGAATGTTTAGATAACAAATAGCAACTTATATAGCCTTTGCCAAAAACTAAAATATATAGTAAATGTAATCTCAGAAAAGCTCTTGTAGTCTTAAAATATATATCAAACAAGTTTATGTGGTAAGATGTCGGAAGTTTAGGTTCTACAACATTCTGGAAAGATAAGGAAAGCCTTGTAAACGGAAACGATCCAGTGCTAATATACAAAGTTGTACTTGGAATACGCAACGAAGATCTGGCAACGACAGCGCTCAATTCTGTATCAAATACTATCTGTATTCTATGTACTTTTAAATCCCGTGGAACTTCTGATACAAAAAGAGTATTTCATAAAAAGAGTTTTTATTTTACTTGATTTCTAAAGCAGCACTCTTTCATGTGAATTGCCGTCGATGGTCGCCGAGACATCCAGGCTACAACGTTGCATGTTTTCCCTTGATCGTGATAACACGGTGGGCATATAGGACGCCTAAAAGTGCATCCTTGGAACTACCTTTGCATTTTTTATTCGTTTGAGCTCAAACTTTGCACGATGGTAGAACTTTGTATTCCAAAAAATCGTATGTTTTTTGTTTCAAGTTATGGCAAAACAAATAAATAATTTTGAAAGAGCGTGACGTGATAGAAACAAATGCGAAAACATTTTTGGAAAAGCTCAATTGCTTGAAATGTACTTATGTTTCTAAAAATAGTAACAAAATGGCGGGAAATTCAAAAATCAAAGCTTAATGACTCTTTAACCAATTGAGCTTTTCAAAAAAAAATTCACATTTTATTCTATCGCGTCGTGCTCTTTCAAAATTATTTATTTGCTTTGCCATAACTTGAAATTTAAATTTTGCTGTCAATCTTGTGACGTCATTTTCCAGCCAAAAATCGATAAAATCGAAAAACAAAAAACATGCGATTTTTTGGAATACAAAGTTCTACCATCCTGCAAAGTTTGAGCTCAAACAAATAAAAAATGCAAAAGTAGTTCCTTGGATGCACTTTTAGGCGTCCTATATGCCCACCGTGTATTTTCCTTTTAAAAAGTATTTCTATAATTCCTTATTAATTAGCTGGAACAAACTTGGGTTTTTAGGTTTAGATAAGTTCCCACGGGTATGAATAGGGCGCTGTCCACGTTTCGCAATTAGCCTAAGCTTAAATGTTACTAATGTACTTCAGTGATATTTATTTGTTAATAAGTAAATATATAATCACCCCATTTAATATAACGAGGCTGCTGTGAATTTCAGAGGGTCTAAATGAAGTTGTAGCTTTGGGGGTTGTCTCTTGACGATTTGCTACCTAGCGCGGGGTTCACATGGCCGGGAAAGAAGCGAGCGGAAAAAAGAGAGGGGACTGCATCAGTCAACGCCCGGAACAAGTTGTTTGAGACCTGCTTTGTCTCTTCACTTAAAAATTGTCCCAAGCTTAGCCTATCGAACCGTCAATATTTTACCGCCTAACGGTCATATCCCCACTTAACATCTAAGCTGGGGTGTTTTTTAGACCTCTGAGTACGCCACCCTTGGTTAAACATCACAGTAAATTTTAGATCAATCTCACATTAATTTGTTTAAGTTTGTTTAACGATTACAATTTTGGGGCTGACATGTTTGCAGCACATGCGTATAGTAGTCGCAATTGCACGTTTTTTTAAGCCTAAAAACAAAATTTGTACGGACAAATGCGACGACTTTACGCCGTATGCTGCAAATAATCCACCTTTGGTTTTCCTAAGCTTTTGCGTTTGTTTTGCATTAGAATTTTTATTTTCTTTGAGAGACGTCTAGTTACTACCACCTTAACTCCCTCAAAGAAAAAGGACTGGTAGGTTGTACAACAGTTATGCTGCGACAGTTACCCTGGCTTTTGTCTTAAAAAGTTATATAAAAAGAATTAAGAACAACTCGATTAAAAAAAATTACAAAAATGCGTCATTATATAGCTTAGTAGATTTGCATGTCAGAGCATTTGTTATTGTTATCCAAGCCACATTTATATAATCGGCTTTGTTGTAAGTTAAGCTCATTAAAGGTGCTGGGTAAAAATACACGTCGTTATTTTGTTGAATTATCACCGTAACCCCGCTTACAAACACCGCATTAAAATTAAAGACTGGTTTTGACTGGAGATGCAAGCATAACAGAGATCATGTCAACGTGAAAACAAGTACGGCGCAACACAAGCGCAAGGAGAAAAGTTTCTCATTACACTTGCGTTTACTGGAAACCAGATTTAAAGAATTAAATGAGTCAGTTAGTTTTTCTAATTTGCATGCTTATACTTTAGTTCCTTTTATTTTCAATAGAAGGACCCTTATACTTGGCTTCCTTTTGCTTTCACTAGAAAGCCCTTATGCGATGCTTATACTTGCGTTCCTTTTGTTTTCACTATAAGGGCCCTTATACTTGGATTCCTTTTGTTTTCACTAGAAGGCCCTTATGCGATACTTATACTTGCGTTCCTTTTGTTTTCACTAGAAGGGCCTTATACTTGGATTCCTTTTGTTTTCACTAGAAGGCCCTTATGCGATACTTATACTTGCGTTCCTTTTGTTTTCACTAGAAGGGCCCTTATACTTGGATTCCTTTTGCTTTCACTATAAGGCCCTTATGCGATGCTTATACTTGCCTTCCTTTTGTTTTCATTAGAAGGGCCCTTATATCCTGTGCATGGAGTGCCAGAACATTGTAAATCCCTGTATAATAGACTGTGAACTCATGGAATATATCGAAACCTTGTAGGGTGGATTTTTCTGCGTGGCCACCAGATTTCATCCATCGAAAGGAACAATGCAAAATTATCCGTGGCTTTCCTTTCTAATGATGAAAAATTGAATTTCTTTAATAAATTGTTGTAGGAAGTATAACCAGAATTCGAGACGATGAGATCAAAGGCGAAAACAGATTTGTTTGAAAGGGAAGAGGGCGGGACCAAAAGGGGAAAGAAGTGGAGAGACAGTAAAAATGTTTCTGAATAGAAACTGATTTCGACACTTTTAGCCACATTTTCTTTTGACAAAACAGGGGATGGGTCATCCAATACTTTTGCACTGGAGGCAAGCCATACGAAGGTTGATAACCGCAGTGGTACCCGGCAGAAACGTTCCTTAAAAGCTGCTCTGCTGTGGCCGCCCCACCCTCACCCTATCAAAGGGGCTAAACTCAGGGAAAGTTTTGTTAAGTCATGAATTTTTCGCTTTCGCATGCTCACAATGCACCAATAAAAAACGGGAGTTCCGTAAGGAGCTTACGAAACTCGACCAAGACTCTGAGAAGACACTTTCTGAAACGATATATACTTTTCCAGCGTTTCGCTCTTACCTCTGAACAACTGTTATAGCATTGCGCAAAGTGATTATTTCGGCAGTGTTAGCCTGGTCCAGGCTCTCAGATACTGGAGAGGGCGAAAATTAGAAGGGATCGTGAAGATAAAAGGTGTGGGACCTGGTACGAAAGGGGGCCTCCCCAGCGCCCACGCGTTTCATTGCCGTGACCGCTTTCATTTTTTCGTTCCTACTATCTTGAAGCCTGGAACAGGTTACGGCACTGCACCTTTTATAAGTCAAAAGTTAAAATAGAAGACAAACTTCTATTTCCTTCACTCTACACCTTCGTTTCAACATATAACCAATTTTTATTTTTCTTTGGTTTTCAAGCAACAACTCTTACCATAGTAACGTTAACCCCCTTAAAAAGTAGAAGGAGAGACAACTCAAAAAACAAACAAGAAAACGAAACACATCTGCACAAGCACGTTTGTTCATAAGCGCGTGGTTAAGTTTAGGTTTAATGAGTGACACCAAACTAGTGCTTGTGACATCAACTAATTCGAAGCAACAACAGTCAACTCGACAATTCTTCGCTTTATAGAGCCACGATTTCGACTCAGAAAATTTCGAAAGCTGAAACAATAGGCAACAAATCAAACAAATAGGTAGGGCAAAGCCACTACAATCTGTTTCTAAAGGTATGAAACAGCTGCCGGTGGCTGCGCGACCACGAATTGAAATGGCGTGAACAGAAAAAAAAGGTTCGCTTTTAGGTTTTCAGACGATAAGGTGGGTATTTTTTTTCACAAATAGTGAATCGCATCAGGATTCAACTCACTTTCAGGCAAGACGAATGGTGTTCAGCAAGAGAGGTCTGTATTGTTCAGACAGTAAGCATGGTGCTCATGTTACGCGTAGTCCACTCTTACGACCAAAAGAACACGAAAACGAGACAAAATAAGACGGCTTTCCAAAAACTCCATTTTTTTACGTTCTTGAAAAACTCCACGTTTGCATGAATTAACCTTGTGCTTTTCGCAGTGCAATAAGACAATCGCCAGCAAAGTTTATTACATTAACAGGGTCCAGTTAGGAGCTACGACATGCACGCATGCCTCGTTAACATGTCACTGTAAATCGCAAAATCCCCCCCCCCCCTACAATTATTTCTTTACGACCACACCACAGAGAAAGCAAGTCTCTTCTGATCACTCCAGTTAAAATCTGTCGGGTGGGGTTAGTACTTGGATGTGTGACTTCCTTAGAATAACCCGGGTTGCAGGCTTCTCATTTTGCTTTCCATATTTTAGTAAACATTTAACTTGTTGTTATTTTTGTCTTTTCTTGCCGTCAAACAATTCGAGACCATTCGAAGCAACAACAGTCGACGCCACAATTCTTCACTTTTCAGAGCCGCCATTTCGACTTGGAAAACTTGTAAAGGTAAACCACAGGCAACCAATCAAACAAAAAGGTAGAACAAAGCCGCAGACAAAACTCTGTTTCTAACTCAGGTATGAAACGGCTATCATTGTCCGCAAATTAAAATGGCGTGACAAGAGTAAACAGGGTTCCAAAGGGTGGTCAGTCTTTGGAGCCCTGAAGCTTCGATATTTTTGCTCCTGGAGCCCGGAGCCCGAAGTCATTTTCTCCTTGGAGCCCAGCCAAAGTGCTTGATTCCTGGCCAAACAGAACCCTGGAGTGAAGCGACGGAGCCCTAGAGCCCCAGTTGTTCTGTTTTGGAGCCCTGGAGCCACGCATTTTTTATCGCGGGGACCTGGAGCCCTAACCAGCACTTTGCGACTCTGAAAAAAGGTTTGTTTGAAGTTATCACTAGCCTTGAACGCAGACATTCTTTGGGCTCGTCACGCATTCCTCCCCCAAGTGGGGGATGAATGGATTGCGTGACCAGCACTAAGGATAAGTTGTCACGCGATATAACAAACAGTGACAAGCAGAACACGTCCAACAGAATGAACTTATCTTTTTCGCGGCAATTCTGCTCTCTTTCACGAGATCCCTCTCGCTCGCTCGATACATGGTTGCTGAACGGTCTTGGTCTAAGTAGTAACATACTGACTGCAAATCAAAGATTGAAGTCAAAGATTGATTCAAAGATTCACAGATTGACTTCAAAGATTGAAGTCAAATGTTTCGAAAATGCTTACCGGCCAAAATCGGATAATTCATTAACCAGATTGGGGACGACCACGAACGCAGGTCCATTCTAACAGAAATTAACGCTTGAGTTACCCAAAATTGGGGGAAACTGGCAAGGGTCTTCCCCTCGATGCAGTCACATGAGGTCACAGTGCTTCACGCTGTGTGAAGTATGGCATTTTGTGGTCGGCTCGCTGAGGAGGAACGTCCACCTATGTCGTTCTTACGGTAGTCTGTACGCTGGTCAGGCCCACTGCATCTTATGACCGACAGTACCATATCCCGACCCATGCTTGATAATTAGATAGGGCTGTAGTCCGTCTCGCGACGAACAGAGGCATGAGTCGGGGTATAGTACAGGATCGAGGTTGGGGAAGAAGGGGCTAGGTGGGAGGGACTACAAGATCTCCTAAGTCTGTGGGGGTGGGACAACCCCAACTATGTGGGGTGATCTACGGTCTTCTGCCTAGCCCCTGCTGGCTGTACTAGCGAGAATGAGGTATCACGTGGGGTGTACCTAATTTATCAATGCCCATGGGTCAGGACAGTACCATATCCCGACGTCGACCCATGCTTGATAATTAGATAGGGCTATAGTCCGTCTCACACGGAGGGACGCCGAGGTAAGTGCCGTTTCCCTTCAGCACCTCAACCCAGTCATAATTATTAGCCAAATACTCCAAACCTAAGTTACCTTTGGCTAAACCATAAATCCCACTCCTATACAGATGAAATTAAGATGTGCTAAGAGCATATGAAATTGACTGCTAGAAATCACAAATCGAAAGGAAAAAATAAATAAAGTAAAAGGTTCTGGCAGACCGTAAATATTATTTTTTATGGTGGTCCATGATACTGGCAGGGCTGAAGGCGGGTTCGAAAAGAACTAGCTCGTTCATAGTGGAGTAATGTTCTGTGGTTTCCTTGGTGGCCGAATTCATCTTGGCGGATACTGAATCTGGACCCATGGTCTTCATTAGCTGCATGTAGTATACGGCCACACGTGGAGATTTTCAACCCACATGTTCAATAATATCCTCCACGGGGCTGCCAGTTAGAGCCATGGCGATAGCACTTCCGCAGCGTAAGCTGTACGAGGTTTTCATGCCAATGGGTAAATCGGCCAAGTACGTTTTAAGGAGAGCTTCCGCTGCGTCTGTAGGAAAGGGATGGGCAGTGACCACATTCCCTTGTGCGGTCCGAAACAGATATCCGTTAAATAAAGAGGTGCCGAGCGCATTACATACTGCCATATAATCGTCGATGCCTTTTACTGGGCATAGACTGACGTTAGGGTGTCGTTGTATTCCGAAGACATTGGAGTCCCCTGAACGTAAAGTTTTCCCAAAAACGTGGTTAAATATCAGGCCTTTATCCCCAGGAAAACACATGATTTCTTCCGTACGAATGTGGCTTAGGTCCGAAGGCCTGTCACCGGAGAAAGAGATTCCCTATTTTAGAGATTCCCTATTTTAGAGATTCCCCGTTTTAGAGATTCCCCATTTTAGAGATTCCTCATTTTAGAGATTGGCTATTTTAGAGATTCCCCGTTTTAGAGATTCCCTATTTTAGAGATTCCCGTTCCTTGTTCCCCTTTCCCCGTTCCCCGTTCTTCATTTTAGAGATAGCCCCCATCTCCCTCGGCCATGCAGTCCACTGTTAGGAAGGAAAACAACACGCAAGCGAGCAGAATTAGACAGCTTTGTTTAAAAGCTTTTTACCTTCTTGAAGATGTCGACGTTTTGCACAAAAACTTAGTGCATTTCGCGTTGAATGAGAATTGGCGTCAAAATGACATGTAGTCTTCATGTCACTATATTAAAATCGTGAAATTTTTTCCCCTTTACTTGGTTTCTTGAGAACAATGCAGGGAAAACAGAGGTCCTCGTCCGATCACCGCAGTTAAGCTCTGTTGGGTGGGGTTAATACTTGGATAAGTGACTGCCAAGGAACACCCCGTGTTCGGTGTCGGTTTCTCATTTTGCTTTTCTTTCTTTCCATTTTAATTAATAAACATTAACTCGTTGTTATTGTCGTTGTTTTTTCTTCCTTTCTAACGGAAGAATACTAACAAGGAGAGACCACCTCAAAAAAAAACAAGCAAGCAAACAAAGAAACAACATATGCGCGAGCAAGTTTGTTCGTGAGCGCGTGCTCAAAGTTTAAATCTCCTGTGTGACATCACATAATTCAAAGCAACACCAGTCAACGCGACAATTCTTCGCCGCCTTTATAGAGCCCCGATTTCGACTCGTAAAACTCGGAAAACTACACTAGAGATTATAGGTAACCATTCAAACTTGAAGGTAGGACACGATTGCGTTTCTAAAGGTATGAAACGGCTATCAACGTCCGCAAATTGAAAAGTAGAAGAACTAAAGGTTAGTGTGGATTTGATGACTTGACTGACATCAAACATACGGCAGTAACAGCTGTCTCAAGTACTGTTTTCTTAGTTCTTCGTAGAACTTAACACTTACAATCTTTGGCATACAATATTGTATCCAGGACTCGACTGAACTGTGCGATGACTTTAGACACATTGCTTTCCAAGGTATCGTTGACTACAAACTGAACGTGAATCTCCTGTCTCCTGTCATAAGGTTTTTTTTCTTCCTCTTTAATGAGAGAAAGGGTATGTCATATCAGTAGGATTTACACTACAGAACGGGCCGGATTGAATAAACAGTGCAAATCTTCATCTGGAATAAACGCAATTGACTACTGAAGTACAACACTTACAAATATTATTTTAGTTCTAGCAATTCAGTATAACTGTAGTATGAAATTTTAAATTTTCTAATAGGATGCATGGGTTGATGTACGCCATTACTTATGTGGTTAACACAGCTGGCCAAGGACAATGTGACTTAAATTTCCATTTCAAAACGTAATTTCTTTGACCGTAATAATCAAAATCATGAACCTTAAACCCTTTAAAAGCTTCACTTACTCGGTTGTGCTTCAGAACAAGGCAAGCTCTCCGCCGTGAAAAAAAACAAAGCGGCAAGTCTTTCAATGCGGCTTTCGCAACTTGAACTTATTGCCCTCCACCAGTACTCTTTTGAACTTTTTCTTTCCAGTTATAGATATTACATTTTTTCTCAAGTTTAAAACCTCAGTAATGTCGAACAATCGTTTTGCTAAATAAACTGCTTAAGCTTTTTGAAAAACCTCTTTTTCAAAAGCGACAGTGGTCATGCTATTTCCCGCCAAGAAAAAAGTCGCTTGCTCAAAAGCACCACGCGATTTCCCGCCAAGAAAAGATGGCATTCTCCATCCCCCGTCGAGTTGTCTTGGGACTCCCCTCCCCCTCCCTCAGAGTCTGTACGGGCGGGCTTACGGGCTACGCTGACGTCACAACCAAAATTTCTCGGATCGATAGGTTACCAAATTTGCTTAGCAGTGGTGCTCCGCCGCCGGGTTTTGCCCGCGGGCTCCGCTATAACTTGGGGCTGGTCATTTTGACCAGCTCCTCCCAGTTGGCTTGATAGCTCAGTTGATTAGAGTGCTGCTTCGTTATCGCAGAGGACATGGATTCCAATGCCGTTCAAGCTTTCTTTACGCAACTGCAATAGTTGCATACATAACTGTGATGATCTTCTTCCATGTTTTTGCTGTTGTTGTTGTTGATACACAGATGCTGCGCTGAAGGTGCATCTGCGTTTTGCTGTCCGAAATTATCAAGGTAAGATTAAAATCACATTTGTCTTAAATTTGATTTTCCCTAACTCCTCTCGTTTTTCAGTTGAAACAGTGGGACTGACATAAACACTTCGCAGGGAAAGGACTAAACAGGCACTTCTGCAAAGAATGGCCTGTTAGAAAGTGGCTTGATTGGTTAATAAATTTAATTAAGCTCACAAGGGTCGTTTCTTGGATGGGCAAAAAGTCGCGCCATGAATAATTTGCACCATCACGATAACAAAACTACAATTGTGTCAACCATGGCTTATCTTTGTATCTAGTGTTTTCAAAGTTATTCATAATTCCTCACTTTGAACTATTGGTAAACTTACAGCCGCAATGAATTTTTATTCGTTTCAGTTGCGTTTGTTCGAAAAAGATAAAACTCATGAAAGGCATCAACTGCAAATTGAATAGCTGCGTGATTACGGTCTCTAAGTGTTTTGAAGTTGCCACTACGTACAATTTTCTGTGTTTGATCCGTAAAAATAACAGACCTCTTATCCATCTAGATGATGATTTTGTCTCTATTGCCGCTTTTGTTTTCGTTACAGATGTGACGAACCAAACCGTAGTTGTATACGTTTTGGCCGAGAAAATGCCATTCCATGGCAGTTTATGCCAAGAACTAAGGCAGTGAACGCGGAAGAGGTAACCCTAACTGAAGAAGCTTGGCCAGCTGATATGAACGTCGACGAATTTTTAACTTTAAACCTTAAGAGTGCTCAGCATTAATGTTTATAACACCGCATATATATAGGTCACAAGAATATAGGAAATGACCTCCACAGATGGATTGTCTGTCTTGATACTTAAACAAGTTGTCCCAACTAGCCCTCAACAAAATGCCTAGAAACAAGTAAGGAGAATTTGTATAATGATACTGGGGCCTAAGGGTTAATCACCTGCTTAATAAAAACGTTTGACGCGAATGCTGCACTGAATAGTAAGGTTTCACGAGCAATGAAAAATTAACTGATGTTAACGAACTTTGTTCCGGCCAAAACGGTTTTCTTGACGATGAAGCCTCAAACGGCAAAATATGCAAATTGGCTGTAATAGAATTAGGACTCTCATTTCATTTCTTCTTGGGAGACCACAGGCGGTCCAAGTTCACTGTCTGATAGCACGAACTTGAATCTAATTTGTAATTCTCGACTTATAGACTTTGTATGGGAAATTTACTTTGGTTCTCAAAATCAAGTTGTCTGATGTAGAAATAAACTTCACGCACCTCAAAATGGGCTTGTCTTTTTGTCTTGTGTGTAATTTTGGTGCAATTCGTGCCCTTTAAGGCGGGGTTTTTTTTTTGTTGTTTTTTTTTTTGGCTCGTTGTTCGCGGTGCATCGCGAACTACAAGTCAGAATCACGTTAAGGCTATCAGATGGTGAGCTTGTCGAGCTTGGGCCGCCTGTGGTGAGACTTGTCGAATGGGACAATTGTTGGCATGGGCAAGCTCGTTTGTTACGAGAGTTTGTGGCCTTTTATATTACCTATTTTGATAAAAATTATCAGAAAATGTTGCTAAGAAAGGTTACTAAAGGGAGTGCGCGTGTTCTAAGGCTCGCACGTGTTTGATGGATCAAATTTTAGCGAACTATTCACGGGTCGGCAGGTCCGGCTAGAAAATTAGAGACAATCTGCCGATTCGCCTCTGGAGGAGGACTTTTGCCCGGCATAATTACAAGTATAATATACGTGCATTCAAGCCTACTTTGGAGTATAACATTATGTTTTCTCGCGTTTTTGAGGATCCCTGGGGAAAACCTTGGAAGCATCTTCGAAGATCTTCATATAAGGACCCTTGAAGACTTGATGGGAATCCTTAAGGAACTTCACATTTACTCCTCATAGATCTTCAAGGATCTTTCATAATCTCCCAAAGATCCTTAAGGTCCTTGCAAAGATCATTAAGGATCCTTGTGCAAGATCTTAACAGATTTGTAAAGATCCTTAGTAGGATCCCATCACATATTGAAAAGTGATTAAGATTATCGCCATTTAAGATCCTGTAGGGTCTTCTTACAGGATCACAAAGAATCCTAGAAAGTTCTGTAGGATCCTTGTAAGATTTCTACAAGGGATGACGCCAAGGAATTCAGTACTCAGTTTTAGAGGCATAATGCATCATCGTGCAACCCCTATTGATTCAGTAATTTAATCTATACTTTTTATTCGTTCACAGGCATCCACTGAGACTTACAAGGAGCATTTTTATGTGCGTTTACTATTGAAGAAGAATACTTGAGTGGCATTCTGTCACTGATTAATTTCAAGCAATCATTCTTAAGTATACCATTATTCAAACGTAGAATTATTCAATGGCAACAAATTTATGTTCTTAAAGAATGCAACGTTTTTCTCGGTTAAACGAGGGGCCTCGAATAAAAGCAGGGTTCAACTAAACGCCGGATCCACACGGTCAAATTTTATAAACACCCCTAGGGTTTATTCGAGGTCCCGGCGTTTATTGGAAACTGAACCTTCATGCAACTGATTCTCATCAATATACAATCATGGCAATCTCAAAAATGTTCATAAACCAGTACAGTACATCAGCTCATACTAAGCACCTAATTCTCCCACCTTGTTTTGAATTTTATCGACTTCACACAAAATCAGTGACATTTTATTCCTGTTTTATTCATCTTTTTGTTACATACTGCTATACATTTGGTGAACATTAACTAAAAGGACAAAAAAGGCCATCCCAAATGGTGAAAAATTCCCTTGTTTAACCGTAAACGCCGGCCCCCGAATAAACGCGGGGTGTACGAGGTCTAGGTTGAAATAAATGCCCTCGGCGTTTAATCGAGGAAATACGGTAATTTCGTAAACAAAGAATAAAGCCAGACCTGGAATAAAGCGGTGTTTATTTTTTTAGCCAATTCGTAATATGTTCACTTTGACCCAGAGCAACCGCCTAAAATATACGTAGGACATAAAGAATTTATCGGTAAAAAGAAACTGAGAACTGCTGTAGGTCCTTTTTGCTTTCATTTTTTGATGATTTGTAGTCAATAGTCAAATGTCATATAAGGAAAGTAAAGGCACAGAGTAACGTATCACTAACAACCGCTGAGCCGGTAATATTCTGCAATATTTTTTTGAGGTGATTATATTTAACCAAATTCAATAAAAGAGGTACGGGTGTTGAGTTATGTAGTCCGGCTCTTTGATTGCAGAATTGTATTTATACCCGACATCAGCACCTCAACATATCTTTGTTTAGCGATAATTCCTCGGTGTAACTTCAAATGTAACTTCCCAGAGTTCCTTTTCAGTTAGGAAGAATAACTTGTACTCTACTAATAGAGTCACGGAGATTTGGTTTCAGAGAAAAAGACGCTCCTTTTCGGGTGAGGGTTGGGGGGGTACTCAAAAAAGTTCTGAGTTTCGTGCAGGGAGTCCCCGCCAAGAGGTTCATACACTTTTAACGTCAATTGTTAAATCTCTTACAGTCCGGTCGTCAATTCAACTTATATCAACTCCGTTGATATAAGGTAAATGTCCCCCTCCCCAGTCCTCGACCTTATATCAACTCAGTTGATGTGAAACGTAAATGTATCTCTCTTACCCCCCCCCCCCCCCCCCGACAGGTGAAATTAGTCCGGTCGTTCCACAAATGCCTAGTAATCTGGTGATGTGGCCAGTCCGGGCCATAGACAGCTTTGTCTACATGATTTCTAGCAATGTGATTGGTCTAGACAAAACCAAAACAAACTCATTTGGCCGAGAGGGACTGGGACTGTTACTTTTTCTTGCTGCCTCATGGCTGGCGGCCATATTGTAATATTATTTTGGCGAGGGGGAACAGTGTAAAATTATCAATAAATTACACGAAACATATCATTTATTTATTTCCACAGCACAAATTACTTTCGACATCTGCTCTAATTTTCGAAATCTCCTGACATATGCATTTCATTTTCGCACTACGCTAGGGTTATGCGAACTCGATGAAGCACTTCGGTTGCAAACTCTGTCTCTTGGGCCGTCGATTTAAGTCGCGGGACGTATGCTCCTCTGCCGGCCTGTTCATTTCTTTGGAAATTTTGCTCCGTTTTGGGGCGAACAGTTACGGTGGGTTCTCCACATACAATCCTAGGAAAGAGAGGACAATAAAACTTCACTAACACAATACATTTACGAGAAGCATCTTTGATTCTAACGAACCAGCATTTCAACTGCTGCAGATTTAACAAATGGAGGTTTAGAAAATCGTTCATGAACTACAAACAGACCGTCACAGGAAGGTCAAACAACAACCTCAGTCAGAATTGCTAAGCAGCGCAATTAACTGCTGGAGAGCTATCTGATGGATGCTAACAACGCCATAAGACTATGGAGGTGCAATGTTTTAATTAAACTTTCTATTTCAACGACAACCATGTATATGCAAGAAGCCGTAGCTTCTATGTGATGAAAGAAAACTGCAACAGTCTCAGAATAACTTGGATCCTTTAGACACTTACGACATCCGTGATAAAGAAAGTTACATGTCTTGCAGATAACCGCAAGCAAACATCCTATCACCTATTTATTAATCAGAAACTCGCGTATCCTTTGAGAACTGAATCGTCACTCCTTTTAGCGGCTTTTAGCAATCTTGCAATCAAACTGAGTCCAAAAACCTAATTTATTGCCCCAAAGCTAGCACACCCAAAGATTTTAAAGGGCTGTAAGAACGTCCACACGTCCAAACAGTATTACAGCTTGAGAGCTCTCTCTCTCTCTCTCTCTCTCTCTCTCTCTCTCTCTCTCTCTCTCTTTCTCTCTCTCTCTCTCGATTAACATTTACCGGCCAAATTTAGCTGTGTCGCAAATTAATTAGCTGTATCCTTTGTATCTTGATCAAAGGGAAAAAGCTGCTACGATTGTACTTGGGAAAGCTCTATCTCCATGAGCTGAAAAGTAAAAACAACGAACTTAGGAATAGAAAGTCGATAAGCAGCAGAAGTCATAACACTACATTAATAGGCCATATGGTGCCCGATCGCGATTTATTATAAAGGCCGTGCATATGCACTAAACCACGGTGCATATAACTTCTGTTTTGATGGATCTGAAGCAAATTTACCAAAGATTACCGCTATATTTTTCTTTTAAACGTATTAAAAATCTCACCTACCTCAATTTTCCATTTTTATGGCAGTAGGTCACTTCTTGCACGCTTCAAACTAGACGCGGTAACTCCACTTGAACTGATGTTAACTTTCCAGGATTTCAACCGACGCCATTCATACTCATGAATAGTGAAGCTCTGTTTGTCTTTTTGTGGGTGAACTGGCTCCCATGGGACTAGCCAATGGCAGGAAAACATGAGGCGCTGAAGAATGAGATAAACCGAGGTTCCACGGAAAAGCGCCAAGACGCCATTTTAATGATGTCATCACATAGACAGAAATGTCTATGGCCCGGACTGGTGGCTACAGGTCATCCCAGCTTTGCCCGTGAAGTATTAGCCATTCAAATTCGGGAGTTGAGCAACCTTAAGAGTTTCACGATTCTTAAGGTGGTGCTCTTTTTCCGCTGACAAGTCATGTGAAACGCACTTTGTGCTATAAATTGATTGATGGCGATCGAAGATTATCCCGATTCAGCACATGGTGAGTGGAGAGGGTGTAATGAAACATTTCATTAGAACTGTACTCAAGTCCTAAATATGTCGTAATAATAAATAGAACAAAGCCCGTTCTGAAGTTGTTCGTGTACGGATGACACCCTTATAGCGCTACATTTCCAAAAACCAGCACCCTTATTGTCTCGATGCCAGTTATTCCAGTAGGAAACACTGTACTAAAGTATGGAATATGAAATATCTTACAACATAGCGCATTTAGTAGTATTTATAGTGAAATATATACTAATAAATGGAATATCTGGCAAAAAGTCATTTTCCTTTTTGCAAGATTGCGCGTTTATTAGTAATTATGAAGCAAATACTAACAAATGGAATATCGTTCAAAAAAGTCGATTTCTTTTTTTTTTTTTTGCGCGGTTGGGCATTTACTAGTAATGCTGAAGCATATACTAATAAATGGAATATCTTGCAAAAACGTCGTTTTCCTTTTTGCACGTTTGCGCATTTACTAGTAATGATGAAGTATATACTTATAATTAAAATGGAATATCTTGCAAAAACGTCGATTTATTTTTTGTAAGTTTGCTCATTTATTAGTATACGATAAATCAATTTATATATTTATGTAATTTTAGTTTTCACTCCTCAAGTTTTTCACCAAAAACTTATTTACTAGTACCAGTAAAGTTTTTTAAAACGTTTGCAAGTATCTGATGACCCAAGGCAGACTTACAAAGATCTGATACATTTTTAAATGCCCCTTTTTTTGCGAATTGCAGATCTAAAATGGAGTGGACAGAAGATCATGACTCTATCAAGAAATTCTGGCTCTAGAACCTTTCGAAGCAAAAAGGGGAGTATTGCAAGAGGGCAAATTTGGGATTAGATTGCCAATAATCTTAATTAAAACTCCTTGAAACTTACTAGATTTAACGTTACCAAGCGTTTGGTGAGACTGAGAAAGCGGTACACGCTACTAATTGAAAAATTAAAGAAAACGTTAATAGAGGAGAAGGTCAGCAGTGACATGAGTGATGTTGAAAAAGCTTTGGATGAAATACTGGAAACGGAAGCTGATGCTGGAAACACACTAGAAAGTGACAAGAAGAAAGCTGACAATGGTAAAGCTGTGGAGATGCCACAGAAAAGGAAGGCGGGTGATGATGTCGGGGATGTAGAGAATGTGCAACCAAAGCCAAAACTTACAAGGAGGAGTGGTGAGGACACAGTTGCATATTTACGCGAGAAAAATGATATGGTTTAGAAATGGAACTTAGCTGAAGAGTTGGAATTGCAAAAGCAGCGCCTGGAAGTTAAGAGTAAACAGCAAGATGATTCCCGAAATCAACATCAAGAAATGATGCAAATGATGGCCCAACAAGTCAAGCAGCAACAATATCAGCAGATGTTTGCTACCATTAAACACCGAACAGCAGTCACAGATCATTTTGAAGCTTTTTTAGAAAAATAAAACTAAGCAACATGAACAAGTTGAATATAGTTATACAGGTTGTAGCCTGAGGTTTTGTTGAATTTTCGAGGCTTTTTGACCACGTCTTTGTATGATTAAGGAGGGTTCATATGTGGAATGTGGAGGAGGGGGACCAGTGGCGATTTTTAAATATTTTTAAATAGGGGGAAGTCCCCCTCCTCCCCAACTCACACCCTGATGTTCTATAACCTTATCTTTTTTCTTTAGGATACTTTCCAAGGCTCAACTCATGTCCATCCCCCTCTACATAGATTTTGAACCCTCCCTTCATAAATTGGAGTACCTGTTATGCATCACTTGACCTTGATCTTAAACATTAGAGGATAAGAACCAATACTTTTACAGTTTATCGGCCGGCTGCATCAAAAGGCTGCACATACGCAATGTTTCATCTCAATGATCAGTTGTGCATTTTTACAGCAATTAGTCATTAAAATTCATTTCTGGGTACAAGTAGTTTTAATTGTTAAGAAAAATAATCTTGAAGGGCCGGTGGGTCAATGTCAAAGAAATCTGAAGTGAAATTGCCATAGTGATACAAACAAGTCATGGGATTCCGCAAAATTGTACAAACAATGTACATTTTTCTCGTTGCACTCCATGATATCTTTTGGGTCTTCTTAAAATCAATAAATTTAAAATAACTAATAATGTTCCCACTCAATTGAAACGCGGACAGTGCTCATGGATTTGTTGATCTCGTCCATCCATGAAGTAATAACTGCAGCACGATATGGCACGACAAGGGGAACTCTTAGTGGGTACACAGGGTCACCATACAACGCCGTTGGGGACACCCGTCGGCGAAAAGGCGTGGTGCTCAAGTTCTCGCAGAAGGCCAGACTCACCTAGCATAATTAATTCCAGCATCATGTTTGCGGCCCTCTGAAAGAAAATGAGCATATCGTTTGAAAATTGAAATTGATAATGTCAAATATATATATATATATATGTTTTATTTATACCACTTCTTATCCTTCACACTTAAAACTGTTTAATGGCTGTGTTGTTTGTGTTTACGGATAGACATAAATAGAGCTATTTAAACACTATCTCCATGCAAATGTGGACTTGTAAATTTGAAATAGATGATAATAGATATTCAAGATCTTAAATGCAATGCAAATAGATATATTAAACATTAATTATACAATTAGATTTCAAATAGAATTAAAATTAATTGCAAATAGAACTAAAATTCTAATAATTTAAAGTAAATAGTCTTTAAACAGATTACAAATAGGTAATAAATAGATTACAAATAGACTTGATTTCTTAAGGGAACTCACTTCATTTATCGTTGCAGGTAATGCTCATCTGGTTGGCCAGTGGTCTAAAGCCATCCGTGTAGAGTCGCTATAAAATCTCACTTTGTTTAGCGTTGTCATCTTCAGTTAGTCTGCCGTTAAGACCAACTAAACAGGCAAACAACAGACTGACCAACAGACCGACAAAGATGACTAAGAATAAACCGACAGATAATATACAATGACGTATTAGAAACGCACCACTCGCGTTTTAGAGGATGAACAGCCTAAACCATCATGACGTAACTGACAGAGGGCCAGTAACATCTCGACTTATTTGGACCAAACCAGTCAATAACCACAGACTAATTAGCATCAACTGACAATACACTCTTCGCTTTGACTTATATGATGATTTCCGTTCCTGTTACGAAACACCATGCCAATCACCGTCTCCTGTCGGCTGCACAGCTACTGGGAATCGAGCATCACACAATTAATTAGTGTTATTAGTAGGCCGGGTAGGAATTTCTATGCTTTACCAGGGGAGCAGGGTGAGCAGGGATGGCGCAGTGGTGAGAGCGCTCGCCTCCCACCAATGTGGCCCGGGTTCGATTCCCGGACCTGGCGTCATATGTGGGCTGAATTTGTGTTGGTTCTCTACCCTGCTCAGAAGGTTTTTCTCCGAGTACTCCGGTTTTCCTCCCTCAGCAAAAACCGACACCTAGCTTATTCGAGCTGGCTGTTGGCTGTGCTCCGAGGTCATGCATGGGCCGTACAGCGGCTGCCAGCGGCGCCTATATATACTATCGGTCCGACCTTGTGGAGCCACGTCCCCCCTGTACTTTCGACGGCGATTAGCGAGAAAAATAAACGGAAACAATTTTTTATTTCAAAATTACTAACTATTAAAATAATCTAATTAAAAATCTTATGTACATTTAACATTAAAAAAGGTAAAAAGTTAAGAAGTTCTCAACTTACAAGCTACTCGTATTTAAAAATGTTTTAAAATAGTTGTTCAAAAATAGGCTCTCTGTAATGAAAAGCTAAGAGGTATTAACAAATACTGTAAAAGTTATGTATATATATCAGAAAATAAAAAAAAATAGAAAAAGAAACATTCATTTGATCACTGCTAGTCCTCTTTCAACTGCCAAGTCTGTGTTCTGTAAGTTCGTGGAGATTCTTCTTGTTGCCCGTGATCCTCTAAGACAAAGAAGGGCTCACGCCATCCTAGGACCCCCCCTGCGTAAGCTCCTGAGAATATACAGTTTCCCTGATTAGATCCTTTACTACAGGATCTGGTACCTTTATTTTGTTACAGTGGTCCATGCAAAGTTAGTTGTTTCCTGCTAACAATAGTTGATTTTTGTTCGCTAAGAAGCAAGTGATGAATTCAAGGTTTGCTTGGCAAAGGAAAAACAAAAAAAATGGACAATCTCAGATTTGCTACTAAAGAATTCACATTTTGCTTAGCAAAAATAAGTTGTGTAAGGGCCTATCGCTAAAGGCCCTTGACTTGACAGGTTACAAATACTTAAAAGTTGCCACGACAGTAAAACCATGCACAAAATTTGTTTTAGGCCTGAAGGGGAATATAACTAAGTTTCTGACAACTCGGCAGATGGATTAAAAAAGCATGGAGAAGACGAAATTATAAACTTAATTATTATTAGTCCTCGGGAACCGGCACTATCGCTATTCTTGCTTTTATGTCCGTAGTTCTTTTTTCCTTTTTGGTTAGGAAAACCCTTTCTTTAGGATGATATGAGGGTTTAATTTTATTTGGGGTGACAGGAGGAGTACACTGTATAAAAATGGTTGAATTTCAACCGATCCCTTTTCAACGCAAGCAATCGACAGTGATCTACCGGGTCGTGTAGTAAACTTCATGTTAAAAGCAATTTATACAACTGACAAGCTGGTTTCGAATGATAACAGTAAAGTTACCAACGACTACTAACTCTAGAAAAAGCTACTGTTTGAAAAAGATTTAGAAGGTACTTAACTTATACAAATCCGAATTTTGCATATAAAAACAACTGAACCAAAAAAAAGGATATGTCTGCCGAAAGGCCTTAGCATAACTAAATGTTAAACGCACTTGACTTCACAGGTTACAAAAGCCTCAGTTGTGTCAACCTGAAAACCGTGCACGAAAAATTGTCTCAGGAGTCGCGGGACTTAACGAAGTCGGTATTTAACGCAGAGACATATATTGAAAAGCAAAGAGGAAAAGAAATTATATTATCCTATTTTTTGGTCTTCGGGGGTTCGCGCTTGTACGCTGTAGCTATATCCACATTCTATTTTTGTGTTAACAATCCGATCTGCTGATCTTCTCCTTTTTGTTTTTCTTTCGTTTTAAGTTCTCAGCAGTAATTGAATTACGCACCGCTTATGGATCGTGCTCAAACCCATACCGATGGGCTTAGGACATCCAAAGTACCCCGCACTTTGAAGTGGTACACATCAAGAAGAAGACACCAAGACGATTAACAGCAAATCAAAACAAATGTTGAACTGTCAGTTCTCCAACGGATATCCTCGGATTTGCTGAGTAAACAATAGTTCCTTTTTGTTCGCTAAGAAGTTAGTGATGAATTCAAGATTTGCTTGGCAAAAGAAAAACAAAAAGATGAATGATTTCAGATTTGCTACTTAAGAATTCACGTTTTGCTTGGCAAAAAGAAATGTGTACTGGCCTCTCGCTATTTAAAGGGCCTCGACTTGACAGGTTACACTAATTTTATTAATGTTGCCACGACAGTAAAACCGTGCACGAAAATTTATTTAAGTCTGAAGGGGGGCATAACTAAGTTTTTGATCACGAAGCAGGTGGATCAAAGTAGCTTGGAGAAGACGAGACTATAAACATAATTATTATTGGTCTTTAGGAGCCGGCGCTATCGCCAGTACTACCCACGTTTGGCTTTTATGTCCGTGGTTCTGATTTTTGTTTGGTGGCGAAAACCCTTTTCCTTAGGATGACATGAGCGTTCAAAGACGAGAGGAGAACATTGTATAAACACGGTCGAATTTCAACTGGTCCCCTTTCAACGCAAGCAATCTGAAGCAATTGACAGTGATCTACCGGGCTGTCACGGTAGTGAAGTTCATGTTTTAAAAAAACAATTTTTAGAACTGACATGCAGTTTTCGAATGAGAACGGCAAAACAACTGATGACTCTTAACTCTAAAAAAGCTACTGTTTAAGAAAAATTGATAAAAGGTACTTAACTAATACAAATCCGAATTAGGCTTAGGAAAAACAAACCTCGAAAAAAAAACGATATATGTGAAGGCCTAAGTAACTAAATGTTAAACGAACTTGACTTCACACGTTACAAAAGCCTCAGTGTTGTGTCAACCTGAAAACCGTGCACGAAAAATTGTCTCAGGAGTAGCCAGGCATAACGAAGTCGGTATTTAACGCAGAGACATATATTGAAAAGCAGGGGCGAAAAGAAAGTGTATTATCCTATTTCTGGTCTTTGGGGGTTCGCGATTGTACGCTGTACCTATCCACATTCTATTTTTGTGTTAACAATCCGATCTGCTGATCTTCTCCTTTTTGTTTTTCTTTCGTTTTAAGTTCTCAGCACTAATTGAATTACGCACCGCTTATGGATCGTGCTCAAACCCATACCGATGGGCTTAGGACATCCAAAGTACCCCGCAATTACGTAAGGACCCTGGGCTTTCTCCCCAATACGTCCCAGCATCTTGACATGACGTGAAGCGGGAATTAATAAGGCCCCTTAGTATTCAGTGGGCAAACAGGCTTTCTTGCTCCCCACACAAATATTTCGCACAGGTCAACATACTTTGTTCAAAAAGCCATACCCATGCTAAAGGGAAGCGGGTTTCCCCCTTTCATTAGCGTTAAACGTTACAGCCTTTATGTATCCATACAAAACTCCGGTTTTGTGACCTTTTCCGAAATATTGGGGTTAGAATTCAGGTATGACATGGTTTCAATGGTGTTTCCACGGCCAACCATATTTTGACGATGCTTTCTTGAGATAATGTAAAGCTTCTTAAAGAGAATTTTACATCGTTAGTTTAGTTTAGCGTCCTTTCATGGGCATAGCTTTAGACTGCTAGCAATCCTTTTTTTAATAGTCGAGACGGCGCGCGAAAAGCTGAAACCTGGAGCAAACGAGCGGAGGGTGCCCGGCGGGAAAGGAAAAGAAAGGGACTGCGCTCTCAGCTGTAACCCGACGCGTTCAGGTGACTCTGCCCACAATTCGTTGAATCCATTAAAAATCCACTTAAAATGACAACTATTTATGAAAAACAACCCCGCCTCTTTTATATACTTGTCGCTTGTGGTGAAGAGCCACGTGTGACTTTATACCCGGCTATTGCCCTATCATTGAACAAAAAGATTTCCCGGAATTCTCAAAGCGTTCATCGAAGTTAAGAAAACCTAGTAAATTTAAAAGATTTGAATGAGTGAAAATACGCCAACGAAAAACGCGGAAGAAAGCCGAAAGCACACGATGCTTCAGATTTTTACCGTGTGTGCAAGGCATAAATAAAACACATATAATTTCTTCCTCAATCATCTGATGTGTCCTAACCAATCAAAGCAAACAAGGAAATGAAATGTAATAGCAAAAGTGAAATATAGAGTAAATGAAAAACATATAACCAATCACAGATCAGAAAACAATGAAATGAAATATCAAAACATAAATAAAACATATATAATTTCAACCTGAATCATCTGATGTGTCCTAACCTATCAAGGCAAACAAGGAAATGAAAAGTAATAGCAAAAGTGAAATATGAAGTAAATCAAAAACATATAACCAATCACAGATCAGAAAACAAAGAAATGAAATATCAAAGCAAAAATAAAGCACATACAATTTCTACCTAACACGTTCAGAACGACTTGGTACATGGTGGTTTAGTACGACTAGAGAGATGTAGCTTCATCATGTCGTTTCTCGTGATCTTTTACATCTTCTGCTTTCAAGGAGCGATTCAGACCGTTGTGTAATCCTACGTTAAGATCGAAAGCCCTTTGGTCTGGACCAAAATGGGTAAGTGACTGTTGTTGACTGCAGTTTAACTGAACAATATCTTGAACAGATGAAAGGATGGAATTAATGCGTAGCCCAAAAAGTACGAGGGAAATAACGTCACCGTTTCATTTAACAATCCACTAGTGGCCGCTGCTTTCGGTATAAAGTATAATAAAATTTCCTACACTTTCAAGACAAGCAAGTTTGAATTTTTTTCCGTTTTGTTCTTTTTTACTGTAAAGAATCTTCTCATCCAATTTAGTTGTACATTTATTAGCATTTGGCAATTTTAACATGGTAACAAAAATTTCGATATTTTGAGGAATCACTGTCCCTGATAATGAGGCACCACACCGCTACATTATCAAAACTCAAGCCGTAATGGAGATAATCGCAAAATTACAGCTAATTGCTATCTGACCACGTTTGGAAAACTTTTTAATTACATGAATTTGTACTGTTTAATTTATCAAACTATTTTCAGTTGCTTTCTTACTATACATTTCAAAGTTTTGCGAATTGAGCGATAAAATGTTGCAATTACAGCACAATAATTAGTATAGATCAGTACTCCTCCATACGATTAAAAAAAGGACAGTCTACATCTCTATAGCTATAATAAAACGGCTATATATCATGCATCAGTAATTTCAAAATCAGTTTTTGGTTCCCAGTATGTAGCCTAGTTGAGGAATTGAGCATAAAAATCCCTGATATATACAGTAAGAAGAGACGTGAGAGATCCGTGAAAAGTGCTGAATAAAACATCCGTCAGCGCTGTGAGGGATTCGAGTATTACCTTAAATGGCAACGGTTTAAAGTGGTTTTATGTTTAGGCATGGTTTTCACTTTTGTGAAAACCATGGACATTAACATTAAGGACATTAACTTTTATTATTTGTAAGAGCTAATACAGTTTTGCATTATTTATTCACTTGTTATTTACTCATTTATCTACTTATTTATTCATTTTGGTATGTTTTTATAATTTCCTGCTAGACATACTTGTAATCGCAATAATTCTAGTTTCCACCTTTCGCGATTTTTCTTAGATATTTTATATGCTTTAGATATTTCATATTCCGGCTCCTTAGACATTTCATGTAAATCGTAGTGGCAGGTCCACATCAGCCTCTGGCTGCCTTCTTGTAACCTGCGTGAAAAAAAAAGTATCTCTGTCTGTCTGTCTGTCTATGTCGCAAGTGCTTGAAAACGTCAGCATAACCACAAGTGTAAGAACCCATACAAACTCTCTTAGCTTCTCTTAAAGGCGAGCGTAGGCAAGCACAAGGATGGAAAAGTTTTAATCCTTTTGGACCTGATCCCAGGTTAGTTTGGCCAGGGAGGTCTATCAGTGGTTTAAATGTCAGCGATTGGCTAGCGCCCGTACACCTATGGCAATTTGATTTTGGGTCTCCATACGAGGCCACCCGAATGAGTTACCCTTTCGGATGTGCTCATTTGGAGCAGGCAAGTGAGAAAGCATCTCACACTTGAGGTGGCCATGTGAAAATGTCTCCTGAACAGCCTCCATGACAGCGAGGAACCGTGTTTTCAAAATATCTGGCTTCACATTTTTGCCAAATTCCGCCAAGAAGAAACACAACAAATTTATCTTCCTCATAGTCCTGGAAAAGAGTTTTCTCCTCTTTTTTCAAAAAAAAAAGTGGGTGGAGTGTTGCAAACTAAATCTCCCTTATTGTTTGTGCGTACGGGCCTTTTGCCTTTCTATTTGGACCCGGATGAGAACCAGTTCCCGTGGTAGGCCAGTTCTGACAAATGGATAGCGCTCCAAGAGTTGAAACTAACTACTCGGATTCCGTTTTTGGGGGGAATCTCGTTTTTATGCTAAATAACCTCGCGCTGGCTTGTCGGTTGGTCCGGAAAATTTCCAAAATTAAACGGGAAGGTCTTGAGAGGTAGTCAAAATTACCAGTTGGTCTATCCGAACAGGAAATTGTGTACCATTTGCTTTTTTTCTACCATTTCCAGACCTGCGCCAGTTCGGTCAAACTAGTTCCAGACTCTCTCTTTAAATTAAAGTGATTATTGCACAAACGGTACATGCCAATCTTGTACCGAATTTCCCATTCGCCGAGTGCCTTTGAGAACGCCTGAGTACTAAAGATGTAAAGAGCCGACGACGATAATTCACCCAGTCAGATTCACTTACTTACTCTCGTGATTCAAGTGGGCTTCGGTCAAAATTACAACTGTGACCAAGTTCCTTGGTCTCGTCCGTGTATTGAATACACAGAGAAGCTAGTCTCCACAAAGTCTTGGAGTCAAGTACAAATATTCGACCAGAGTTATCCAAACGTTAAGGCCAGGTATTAAAGTTTACATATTCTCCTAGATTCTGTGTAGAAATTTTTTATTCGGGCTAGTCACATTTTCTTTCCCAAAAGGAAAATGTGACAAGCTCACGGAATGTCGTCTCGGCTGCACAGCGGCTACTGGGAATCAAGCATCGTACAATTAATTAGGGTTAATAATAGGCCGGCTAGGAATTTCTATGTTTTACGAAAATGACATGAATTCCGCTTTTCTCTGTTTTCCGTCGACGCCGTTTCCAGCATTTCCGTCGGTCGAAGCGTCGGGGATAGTATGAAACTAGAACGCCAGTAAACTTCTTCATAGTCTGGAAAAGTTAAGAGGTGCGGTGGGAAACAAATGGTGTAATTACAAAAGAGTTTGGTGAACAACATTACTTGGTTTATTTTTCAATTAAAAGAGGTCCTCCTACATTGCATACCGCACATGATCGATTTTTTTTAAGTGGGTTAGTAGTTTATGAGATGGGGGTACGAGCGCATTGATCAAATTTGGGTAAATTTGACTCAAAACTTTTCGAGCGCAGTAGTCAAATTTACCCAAAACTTGTGAATGGGAGTACGAGCGCAGTTGTCAATTTTCCTCCAAGCTATATTGATGAGAATACGAGCGCAGTAGTCAAATCTTTTGCTAAATTTGACTGAAAAGTTTCCAGTCAAATATTTCAAAATTTTACTCAAATTTGACTGGAAACTTTCCAACCAAATTTTCAAAGTCTATTATTACCGTAAGCATAACTTGTCACACCATTTTTATGAATATATCTTTTATCATCAAAGCAGCTGAGTGATGTTTTATTCACCATATAGCTACCAATTCGATGTTTTTCACTTTTGATTAGTCTCATCATGTGACGCATCTGTTTTCGGTTGAAAAGCGTATTTTTGTAATTCTTGTGTTGTATTTTTTGTTTTTACTCGCGTGACTTCATACAACAGGGACTTTCCCGAGGAAATGAGTCATTAGATTGTTATGTAATATCAGATGAACTTGTATTTAAAGTAAAGTTTATCAGTAAAGTTTGTCAGTAAAGTTTATTGGTGAAGTTTGTTGGTAAAGTTTATTAGTAAAGTTTGTTAGTAAAGTTTGTTATTTCTTAGAAAAGTAGACTTGTGCTATATAATAAATGTGAAAATGTTTATGGTACTCTATATTCAATCAACAGTAACAGTTCCACATTTTTTATAACCGAAGACAATTCCACACCCATATGACCAAACGCTAGTACTAAATTGATATTTATTGTCTGTGATTTAGTTGATTGGGTTGAAGTGTAAGTGATTGATTGAGTTAAATGGTCACTGTGTTTTATTTTTAAAGAAATAGGTGTATATCGTCTTTTGACTTTGAAATAGAGCACTGTTATAGTTAATATGTGGCTATGATTTGGAATAATTATTTTATCACAACCATTTAATAAAAATGTGTTTCCGTTTTTCGTATTCAAAATCCCATTTATGTAATGAATGGAACCACGCAAACGATGTCCGTTTAAAGATAAATCTGTTTCCATCACCAATTTTCCATTCTCAATTACAAAAGCGGTGTCATAGACACTTGGGTCAACGTTTGAAATTGTTTCTTTTACACCATAAACAATAAGATGTCCAATTGTTAAAAGTGATGGAAAAGTAACTGTACCATGTAGATCGAGATAAATGAATTGTGGAGGTGAGCTACCCCATCGGTGAAAATTGATAACTGTTTTGGTATAGTTTTCGAATGTTTTTGTTGCATAATTAGAAATTGAAATCGTAGTGCCTTGCACTGCCACACTCAACTCACTCATTTCCGGCGGAAACCATTCAACTACTAAAGTATAGTAACCGACTGGAAGTTTATAAAGGTTAAAACCGAGGCGTGATTGGTACTGGTTTGGTGAGCTTTTTTGAAACAGGAGTTTAAGTTGGTAAGCTTTTTTATTAATTTGATGTGGAGAATTGGAAAAATCAACAATACCCAAAACCTGAATATTTAATTCACTTGAAGATTCGTCGTCGTTTTCCATTAAATATCTGAAGGCGTCTTTTTTTTGTCCTGAATTAATAATCTGAGATTCATGAATTTTTTGAGTGACAAGATTTCTCAAATCTGTTATTTCATTTTCCATTAACTCAACATTAACTGCGGATTTCGAATTTTTTGAATCGGTTTGTAAGTTAATAATTTTATTGTTATTTAAATTCAAGTCTCCCGACATACTTGTTGTGCCATCAAGTTTGAGATAATTTTTTTGCGAGTTAGTGATTCTCTGAGTGATATATTCTACAGTAGCAACGTCTTTTTGGTTTACTGGAAATTTGACATTGGTGATTGCATTATCTTTCATATCAATAGTAGTGTCCTTATCTAATTTTTTCACAAGCTGATTATCAACATATTTTTTATTTACTCCATGGTCTGAATTAACTGGGTTTTTGATATTTGTTATGAAATGGTTGTTCATGTCTAAAGATTGTAGCATAGACCCACCTTCTTTTTTACTCAAAAATATATTCCGAGCTGTGTTATAAGAAATGGCTTTATTCGTGTTTCCATGAATTGGGTACGGCTGTGGTTGTAAAATTAGGTCTCCGTTCATAGTTGCTCCTGTCTTTTTCACAAACTGAGTTGTATCCGCACTTGGAATCTTAGCTATTTCACTATCTAACTGGCTTTTTGTGACCACATCATTATTATTGGTTCCTTGTTTTACATTCACTAATTTTTTATTCTGCATATCATAATCATTATTAGCATCTAATTTAAATCCAATACCAGGTAAACCTCTAACACCTCTCACAGCTGTAGAATGCTTATAATTTAATACTCCGTTGTAGAAACTCATTTTATTAACTCTTCAGATTATTTTAGTGAAATTTTTTGCGTTGAATTTTCGTGGCTTATCAACATACAGAAAAGTGTACGGTTCTTTTGTTGCTGAGAGGTAGTCGTCTTTGTTAATGTTCAATTCTTGACATATCCTACTCTGTTCATTCTTGCTTGGAAAATCGAAAATGCAGTGATGGGAACAGTTTAATCTGATGGTTTTGTCTGTATTGTAAAAAGACTGAGACAGATAGATACAGCTGCAATTTTTATTTCGAGAGTTTGTGAAATAGTTTCGTATCTCTTGATCATTTTTGGTTCCGGTGTTAAGGTAATCATCGAAAATGATTAACTTTTGATTTCCATCATCCATGTTAGGTAAAGGAATTATCTCACCGTTGCTAGCTTCAATGATATTATAACCGTATTTTTTTGAAAGAGGTTCAAATGTTTGTAACAAATATTGATACTTGTTCTGTTGCAAGTTTTTAGCATATAGATAGACCTTGTCAAAAAATAACAGGGGTTTGTTTATCATGTGAAGCAAAAGATTGGTTTTACCACTTCCACTGGGAGCGCAGATTAACATTCTGAAACATCTATCTGGCATATAAGGATATAATTGGGTGAAATTACTGTCTTCATCACCTTTTACATCGTAGTTTGGTATTTCCATTTATTTATCCACAAGAATTTTTTCAAGCAACTCGCATTGCAACACGCAATACGAGTTGCAATGCGAGTTTTTTTTATATTTTTTGTTTCGATTTAATAAAATGAGTTTGCTAAAGTGGAAAGAAATGGCCGAAAAAAGATCGAAAATTGGCCAAAATGTCAACGAAGTCAGAGAAACTTTGAAACAAAAGAAAATAACCGATTTAATGGACGATGTTGAAGCGAAGAAGCTTTTTAAACCGATAACATCCGGTTTGAAGGAGTTGGCACAGCCACAACCTTTGAAAAGACGAATGAGGAAAAAAGCAGAGGTTCCAGATTATGGCATCAATTTAGAAGATGAAGTTCCGGATTACAATCTCGAAGATTTGTTCCATGAACCTGAAAATACCAAGCAGCTTGTCCCAAAACCACCATCTTATGATGATGTTTTGAAAGAGTTGGAAACGGGGGAAAAGAAAATATTTGTCAATCCTGATTATTTGCAAGAAGATGAAGGTCCAGATTATGAGATTTTTGAAGAAGATAGAATAAATGAGCCTTTAGATGAACTCGGATTGGCAAATTATGATGACATTGAAGCACAACTCGAAAGAGAAGATATGACAGAAAAAACAAAAAATTCTTTCCTGTCAAAGAAAATAGAAAATGCTGTTATGAAAAGACAACAACTTCCGGGTTATAAAACACAAATTACAAAGCAGTTGAACAAAGGTTTGATAAGCCAATCTGAGGCACAATTCAGAAGAAAGGTTATCGACGACGCCAGAAAAGTTCTCAACGATTATATCAATTTCAACAAAAATAAGTTGAAGAGTTTCAAAGGTTCCGGTCTCAAAGGAAAGAAAACAAAACGAGGTGGAAAAGCCGTTGCAGTTTTCATCAATCCCGAAGAAGCCATCAAAAAATTGGGATTAATAGTCGGTTCGATTGATGCCGGAAACAATAGCATTGAACTCAGAAACACAGGTGTTGCCATTCTCGATATTTTGTTGAGAAATTTCATAATCAGCAAGGATAAATACAACAAAATTTATAAAAACTTTTTCATGTAAAATAAATGAAGACTACATTGATAGTTTCCTCTCACAACGTCAAGAAACAAACAAAAAATAAACCCAGTGATTTCACAATCAGATATAATCAACCAATAATACTTGATCCAAACAGACAATATGAACTTGGTTTAGGTCGAATTATATCCATGTCTTTCACATGGTTCAATATCACATCAGAGTTGAACAACCAAAAAATAAAATACTCTTCAGATGGTGGAAAAACTTGGAAAGATATAATCTTCCCACCGGGCACATGGAATTATGTTAGTTTCAATAATTTTATCAAGCAACAGACAAAAATAACAACTTCAAGCTCGACCACGTATCCAATTACATTGCAATTCAACAACACAACTTTTAAAACAACAGTAAATCTTGCAACAAACTACCGACTGGACCTGACAACATCGAATTTTGGCGATCTGATTGGCTTCAACAAACGAATTTTAACCAGTTCAAGTAATGGCGACTACACACCAAATCTCAGTCAAGATACAGAGATTTTGAACATACATTGTGATCTCATTTCGGAGAGTCTTGTTGATGAACATGAAACGGATATTATTTACACATTTGGAACAAATGATTTACAACCATCTTATGCTTTCACCAAGGAGCCATTGAGAGTTCAATATTACCCAGTGAATAAGTACATGATACACACTCTGCGGATTTACATTACCGATGGAAAAAGACGAATTATTGATTTAAACGACGCCGATACATCATTTTCTCTGATTTTGAGAGAAAAAAAAAATAACGGTTAATTATAAAAAATGATCGTGAATGATTACAAAAGAATTTATCATCCAAGTCTTGGAAGATTCGTTTACAAACACATAGGATCAGGTTTGATTGTGGACAATATTTTCAAACCTGTTAAAATGATTGCGAATAAACTTTTGAAACCCATCGCCAAAAAAGCTTTGAAATCGGGAATAGAAAGTGCCGGCGACAAAATTGGTAAAAAAGTTGTTGAAAAAATTGCTGAAAAATCTGGCCATCTTTTCATAAAAGACCTTCAGAAAAAAAATCCCAAATCAACAAAGAAACAAAAAGGGAAAGATTTTGATGAAATTTTGGACGGATTGGTTTCCGAAAAACAAATTCCAAAACAAGAAGATTATAACGTATTGTTGAATAGAATGATTTCTGGAGAGGGGTATAAAAAAAAAAAACAAAAAAAAAGTTTCATTGATATAAATGACTTTCAGAACAAGTGATAAAGTACAAAGATATGAACTGGTTAGATTCTCTCTTGACAATATCATCGAACAACCCGGAAACGATAATTCTCAGAAGAAAACAGGATATAAATTCACAATAACGGACAGATCCACCCTTTTCGATTATTTCAACGGGTATTTTGAGGTGACAAAAGAACTTCAAAAGAAAGCCGACGGATCGGGTTTTGCGGCGGCCGATCGAATTTCAATGATCAATGGGTCACATTCTCTCATCAGGCATATGGTCATTAAATCTGCCGGTAAAATAGTTTATGATAGTGACAATATTCACAGAGTTGTGAATGTCAAAAATTTGTTGGAATACGGCGATGATTATAGCAGATCGGTGGCAAAAAATAGTTTTTGGTATCTTGACACGGAAAATTCAACGGCAAATACGAATTCTGGTTTTGAACAAAGGCGACTTTTAACTCAGGCAAGACAGAACAATGGTGGTGGAGGACCGAGAAGCGTGAATGAGATCATTCCATTGAATAGATATAGTTTCTTTGAGGAATTGGAAGACAAAATGCTACCTCCAATGCAGCTCACTTTCGAACTGGACTTGAATGATGATGATGAATTGATTCACAAAGCGGCCGGTGCCGATGATGGACGAGTTGTTGTCACAAGATTTTATCTTTGGCTTCCAAAAATTGTCCCCAAAGATAGTGTATATAGTGAATTCGTGGAAGATTTTCTCAAACCGACCAAATGGATGTATATGAAAGACATGTATATTCAGAGTGCGAATACAAGAGCTGTCCAAAACATGTTTCAAATTAGTCCGGCCATCGACAATGTTGAACATGTATTCATTTATCTGCAGAGAACCAATGGTCCTAACAATGAGGAATCCGAAAGGACCCCCTTCATTTTTGATACTTTCAAGCTGAATGCAGCCGATACCAATAGCTCTCTTGCATCGTGTCGTTTGGAGTATGGAAACAGTACTTTTTATCCTGAATTGGAGTATGATGCAGATTCGAAATCAAGAATCTTCAACGATTTAATGTCTTATGCTTTCAGAAAGAATGATGTGAAAACAGGAACGCAGTTGAACATTCACAATTTCACATCAATTTACGGTCTTGTTTATTTCGATCTCACTTATCAAAAAGAGTCTGTCACAAGGGATCCAAAACAACTGATTTTGAACTACAGATTGAATGTGGCGCCGGCAGCTGATGTGAGAGCTCATGCCATTGTATTTTACAAAAATGAGATCATTGTCAACAAGGTTGGAAATGAACTCATGATTGTTTGATTCGAAAAAATTCGTGAATTTATTTTATTTCGTTGAAATAAAATAAATGGAAACAGAACTACATGAAATAAATGTCACACTTTCAAAGTATCAGAAAGAAAAAATTTGTAAAGCTTTTCACAACCGTGAAAAAATCTTACTGAGGTTGAAAAATGATGCCCTCAGAGGAAGTGATACTCTTCTTGTTCCTTCAAAGTCATTAAAAAGGATGAAAGATGATGCCCCCAACGGAAGTGATACTATTCTTGATAAATCAACTTTCATTGAAAGGTTGGAAAATGGTACTCTTTTTGTAAATTCAACGACCGATGAAAGGATGGAAAATTATTGTCTTCTTTTTCATCCAACGGTTGTTGAAAGGTTGGAAAGTAAACGAAAGAATGAGTATAAAGGAATGGAAATATTTTTGGATTATTCATTAATAACTGACTTAACAAAAGATTCTGTCACTCGGAATATAGAAAAACTGATTGAATGTGGTGCCGACTGCCATTGAACTCATGATTGTTTGATTCGAAAAAATCGTGAATTTATTTTATTTTCATCAATAAAATAAAATAAAATGTCTACAGAACTATACGAAATAAATGTCACACTTTCTGATTTTCAGAAAATGAAACTTAGTAAAGCTTTTCACAACCGTGAAACAATCAAACTGAGGTTGAAAAATGATGCCCTCAGCGGAAGTGATACTCTTCTTGTTCCTTCAACAATCGTTAAAAGGTTGGAAAAGAACCGCAATATGAATAAAGGAATGGAAATAAAACTGGCCAAGACCAATATCAGAAAACAGGTTGGTGGTTCACTTTTGAGTTCAATCTTGTCACTCGGTCGAACTTTCGGACCGACATTGGCAAAAACACTGGGATTGTCGGCTCTCGCCGGTGTCGCTTCTGAAGGAGCATCTCAGATTGTCAAAAAGATATCTGGAGGTTCACAAACTGGTGGTTTTCTCATTCCAAATTCTAAAATAGATCAACTCGTCGCAAATAAACATCTTTTGAGTGAAAAACAAAAAAGAGATATTATTAATGCAATCCAAACCGGTTCCGGTGTTCATATAAAACCAACAAAAAAACAAACTGGTGGTTTTCTCGGCACCCTTCTTGCGTCGATCGGTGTTCCACTCGCTCTCGAAGCTTTCAAAAAGATGGTGGGAGGTTCAGGAGGAGTTCCAAGAATTGGAAAACCACCACTCAAGAAAGATGGTGGATCGGCTCCCAGAATGGGAATATATCAACCACCGCCTCCATTTTATGGAACATGGGAAAACTTTGGTGGAGGAAAAAAAAAAAAGTCGGGGGAAGGGTTGCTCCTTGGGAAAAACAGTCCATTCAAAGGGATTCCACTGTTGGGGTCAATACTTTGAAATTCCTCAAAGATGTGCCATTGAGCAATCACGATTTGATAAAATGGTGTCGCCATCTCGGAATTCCAATTGACAAAGGTGGTGTTTTATCAAGAGAACAAACTGTTCCACACAACCACAAAATGGCTTTTTTCATTTACAATCTTGAGCCGTCGTACATGAGTGGAAGTCATTGGGTCGCAACATTTGTAAAGGATGGGAGAATCAATTATTTCGACAGTTTTGGGTTGCCACCATTTCAAGAAATTGTGAATCATGCAGAGAAAAAGAATCTCACTCTGATTCATCAAAATAACCAGATACAAGATTTGGGTACAACCACTTGCGGATATTTTTGTTTATACTTTTTGAATGAGATGAACAAAGGTTCATCGTATTTCAACCTTTTGCAAGTCTTTGATGTCAATGATACCATGAAAAATGAGAGATTCATTGAAAGATATTTTGAAAAAATTTCCCACCATATTGTAAATGAAAACGTATTGCGTAAAACAAAGAAAAGAAACTGAGTGCGTTGAACCCTCAGGATATAAATATGCAAAAAACGGTCGACTAATGTTCTTTTGCACATGTGCTGAATGTGGAATAACTAAAACTAGATTCGTGAAACAAACGGGAAACTAATTAGCCCGTCTGAAGGGGCGGGCATTCTGAATACAATAGCATCCACTGGTACTGATATGTTAATTCACCACGGTATTCCTTGGCTTGGAAAAAAAGCAGTTGAAATGGGAAGATATTATGGATCAGAAGCCTTGAGAAACCCAAAACTGCAGAAAAAGGCTATTGATTATGCTCTGGAAAGAGCAACTCCTTTCATTCAAAAAACAGGATCAGAGATGCTTGATCAATTATCCACTAAAATCAGACCAAATAGAAAGTATAAAACCGACAGAAAGGATTTGGGTGGTGGAAGTTTAGATATACATAAAGCCATTGGAAAACTCCCTAAACCAAAAGGTGGCTGGACTCTTCCAGGACACAAATACACAGGTCCATACAACGATCTTGAAAATCAGGTGAGATGGGATCCAAAAACGGGAGAGATTCTCGAGATTTTTGACAAACCAACCGGCAGAACTGATGCCGTGTCGATGCAACACGATGTCGATTATTCGGTTTGCAGAGACGATAAAAAATGCAAAAACAAAGCCGACAGGAAAATGGTCAAAGCTTTGGATTCTGTTCCTTATAATGAGAGACAATGGGGTCATTGGATTGCGCGAAATATGATCGATACAAAGCAAAAACTTGGTCTTGGTTTAAACTGAAAAGGCCGTCGAGTGAAGAAAACTGGCAAGAAAAATTAGCTGATGAGCTTCATAAACCGATAAAGCGTAACTTCACTCGACGGCGGGTAATTGTAAACCATATTGACGAGACATGGTGTTCAGATATCGTTGAGATGCAAAAATTCAGTCGATGGAACGCTGGCTACAGATATCTTCTTATGGTTTTAGATGTATTCTCTAAATATGGTTGGATCATTCCTTTGAAGGATAAAAAAGGTGAAACCGTTGCTGAAGCATTGAAAACCATTTTAAAAGAAGGCAGAAAACCGGAATATCTTTGGACAGATAAAGGAAAAGAGTATTATAATAAACATGTTAAGGAACTACTGGATAAGAATAAAATAACCTTGTACTCAACTGAGAATGAGGAAAAGTCGTCAGTTTGTGAAAGATGGAACCGTACAATCAAAACCAAGATGTGGAAGCAGTTTACTGTTCAAGGTAATACACAGTATCTTGAAATGTTACCCAAATTAGTGAAACAGTATAACAATACCAAACATTCAAGCATAAAGATGACACCTACAGAAGCAAGCAAAAAGAAAAATGAAGGAGTTGTTTACTTTAATCTGTACGGTGATATAGAAACATCAAGACAAAAACCAAAGTTCAAAGTTGGTGATAAGGTCAGAATATCTAAGTACAAACGTCCTGTCTTTGACAAAGGATACACAGCCAATTGGACAGAAGAAGTTTTCACAGTCGACAAGATACAATACACCAATCCGATCACTTACAAACTCAAAGATCTCAGTGGTGAGGAGATATCAGGTTCTTTTTATGAACAGGAGATGCAGAAGGCTGTTCAAGACGTTTACCGTATTGAGAAAGTGATTCGACGAGACGCTCGAAAAGGTAAAGCTTTGGTGAAGTGGAGCGGTTACCCAGAAAAATTCAATTCCTGGGTAGATATTAATGATCTGATGTAAAAATGAATTTTAAAAATATTTTCTTATTATATAATAAAAATAAAATGACAACATTCATGACTTATCAAGAAATTCGAAAAATGGCTATTGAAAAAAAAATCAAAAATCCACAAAAGCTCTCAAAAATAGAGCTGGTAAAAGTGTTAAATCTTGATGAAGGAGTGTTATACAAACCAACAGGGAAGGAGGTGTTGATTATCAATGTTGACACACAGGTTGTTACAAAATGCAAAAGCATCTATCAGTGTTCAAAAGTGTTGGGTAAAAAATACGGTTCGGTTCATTATTACGTAAACTGTGGAAATGAGTTTGTGGATAAGAATGGAAATAAGGTAAGATTATCTTTTGCTTGAACTTTTTCATTTCGTGAAACGTTGAAATGAAAAAAAATAATTTAAAAAAAAATATTGTTATACAATAAAATAAAGAAGAATGGATTCACAAACAGTTCCTCAGTTGAAAGCCTTTGTGAAAAACCTCGGGTTGAGAGGTTATTCACTCTTGAGAAAAGCGTTCGATACCGCAAAAGATAAGATAACAAATATTTTTAACAAGTCAACACCAACGCCGGCACCAAGACAACCCCCTAGCTTATTTGGTAAGATTAACGTTCCCATACTCAAACCAACAGTTGTCACAACAACACTCAAAAAGCTACCAAATCTAATTCAAAAAACGACTGAAAAAGTTATCAATTGGGCAAAGTGGCTGAAAAATGTTGATAATGTGATTGAAGAGCAAAATGAAGAGCAAACCGAAGTGATTGAAGAACAAACTGAACCGACTTTCACACAGAAAGAACAAGCCATGCGAGGGTTTACAAGATCATATGAAATTGGCCTCACAAACAGACAAGACCCATTAATTCAACTTCAGAACACCCGTTCAGTGATTAAGAACAATTTATTAAAGGTTCTAAATGAGATGAAAGGTCTCAAATTCAATGAAACGTTGAAAATTACGTTTGAAAAACAGAAAGGAGATGAGTTGATTGAAAAGGAAGCTTATTTCAATGCAAAGTCACAAACAGTAACAAATGAGACAGAGATCACAAAGTTGTTGCAGATAACACAACAACAGATTATAAATATGATTCAGCAATGGATTTCAGAAGGCTCAGGATGGACTATCCAATCTGTTGATGGTCATTTCATCAATGTTGTAAGGTACAGACCACTCAGAGGTTCTTCATATATTCCATTACCCGAAGAGCTGCGGAACTCAGCTAAAGGGATTATAAACATGAAAAATAATGACAATGAATGTTTTCGTTGGTGTCACATTCGTCACCTCTTACCGCAGAATAAAGATCCACAGAGAATAAAAAAGTGTGATAAAAAATATGTAGAAAAATTGGATTACTCGGGAATTGAGTTTCCCGTTTCTGTGAAACAATACAACAAAATAGAGAAACAGAATAATATTCGTGTTAATGTCTTCGGTTATGAGAAACAAAACAGTAACAATGTTGATGTCTTCGGTGATGAGGAAGGGCAGCGGTTTCCGATTTACGTTTCAAAAGAAAAGTTTGACTCTTGTTTGAATCTGCTCTTAATAACCGAAGGAGAGGTAAAACATTATTGTTTATTAAAGGATTTCAATAAATTTATGTACAATCAAACGAAGCACAAGGAAAGAAAGCATTTTTGTATGTACTGTCTTCAATGTTTCAGCTCTGAAAGGGTATTAAATAATCATAAAGACAATTGCATTCAAGTGAACGGTACTCAAGCAATTGAAATGCCATCACCGGGATCAACAATTAAATTCACAAATTATCATAGACAGTTACCGGCACCTTTCGTGATTTATGCTGATTTTGAAGCCATTACCGAGAAAGTTGATGAAAAAGCTCCACAAAAATCCTACACCAAACAATATCAAAAACATACGGCTTGTGGATATGGTTATAAAGTTGTTTGCTGTTATGACGATAAATTTTCAAAACCAATCAAAGTCTTCAGAGGAAAAATGGCCATTCACAAGTTCATGAATGACATGCTGGCTGAAGTTAAATACTGTCAAAAGGTTGAGAGAAAACACTTCACAAAACCTCTCAAAATGACAGATGAGGATAAGGAAAGTTTCCAAAGAGCTGAAGAATGCCACATCTGCAAGAGACCTTATATCACAGGTGATAAGAAAGTAAGAGATCACTGTCATATCACCGGCAAATATAGAGGCTCAGCACATGAACATTGTAATCTAAATTTCACATTGACTAATAAGATACCTGTGGTGTTTCACAATCTCAAGGGGTATGACAGTCACTTTATAATGCAAGAGATTGGTAATATTGTGAAAAAGAATGCGTATATTGATAAAGCAGGAAATAAACATGAGATGAGCATAAATGTCATTCCCTGTAACATGGAGAAATACATGGCCTTCATGTTGGGTCGATATCTTGTGTTCATCGACAGCTTTCAATTCATGAGCTCCTCATTGAGTAATTTGGTGAATAATCTTCCTGCTGAAGCGTTCAAACACACGGGACAAGTATTTCAAGGTGAAAAATTGAGTTTGATGACAAAGAAAGGTGTCTATCCTTATGACTATATGAATAGTTTTGAAAAGTTCGGGGACAGCAGGTTGCCGAAGAAAGAAGATTTTTTCAGTATTATGAATAATGAACATATCACAGATGAAGAGTATCAACATGCACAGAATGTTTGGAAAACCTTCAACTTGAAGACAATGGGAGAGTATCACGATCTATATCTCAAATCGGATATTTTGTTGTTGACTGATGTTTTTGAAAATTTCCGCAAAACATGTCAACAATACTATGGATTGGATCCTGCTCATTATTTCACATCACCCGGTCTGAGTTGGGATGCAATGTTGAAAATGACAAAAACTGAATTGGAGTTGATTAGTGATGTTGATATGTTTCAATTCATTGAAAAAGGTATGCGTGGGGGGATCAGTTACATTGCCAATCGATATGGAAAGGCAAACAACAAGTATATGGAAAACTACAATCCGGAGGAGGCATCAAAATACATCATGTATCTGGATGCAAATAATCTTTATGGTTGGGCAATGAGTCAATATCTTCCAACAGGTGGGTTCAAATGGTTGACTGGAGAAGAGGTGGATTTATCCAAGTACAATGATGAGTCTGAAAAAGGATTGATATTAGAGGTTGATTTGGAATATCCAGAGGAGTTGCATGATCTCCACAACGACTATCCACTGGCCCCTGAAAAAATTAAAGTAACTGAAGATATGTTGTCACCTTATTGCCGAGAAATTGCTGAAGAATTTGGAATAAAGGTTGGACTGGTTGAAAAGTTGATACCAACGTTGTCAAATAAAGAGAGATATGTTTTGCATTATCGCAACTTGCAACTCTATATGTCTTTGGGGTTGAAACTGACAAAGATTCATAGAGCTCTCGAATTCAATCAGAGTCCATGGTTGAAACCTTACATCGATTTTAACACAAAAAAGAGAGCAAAGGCAAAGAACTCTTTTGAAAAGGATTTTTTCAAGTTGATGAACAATTCAGTGTTCGGAAAAACGATGGAAAATTTGAGAAAGCGTCAGGACATTAAACTTGTGACTGATAAAGAAAAACTATCAAAGTGGGTCAGCAGACCGAGTTTTATAAGCAGTAAAATATTTAATGAGGATTTAGTTGCCATTCATAAAATCAAACCAACTTTAGCATTGAACAGACCGGCATATGTTGGAATGTGCATCCTAGACTTATCAAAAACATATATGTATGATTTTCATTACAATTACATCAAAAGTAAGTACGGTGACAAAGCTAGGTTGCTGTTCACAGATACTGACAGTCTAACATATGAAATTGAAGCAGATGATGTTTATCAAGATTTTTGGAAAGACAAACATCTATTCGATAACAGTGATTATCCAAAGAATAGCCCGTTTTTTGATAACTCAAACAAGAAAGTCATTGGAAAAATCAAGGACGAAGCAGCAGGAATACCAATCGTGGAGTTTGTTGGTTTGAGGTCAAAAATGTATTCTTACATCAAGGGCAATAAACAGGGTAGTCGCACAGCAAAGGGAATAAAAAAGAATGTGATAAAACAAAAAATACAACACAAGAATTACAAAAATACGCTTTTCAACCGAAAACAGATGCGTCACATGATGAGACTAATCAAAAGTGAAAAACATCGAATTGGTAGCTATATGGTGAATAAAACATCACTCAGCTGCTTTGATGATAAAAGATATATTCATAAAAATGGTGTGACAAGTTATGCTTACGGTAATAATAGACTTTGAAAATTTGGTTGGAAAGTTTCCAGTCAAATTTGAGTAAAATTTTGAAATATTTGACTGGAAACTTTTCAGTCAAATTTAGCAAAAGATTTGACTACTGCGCTCGTATTCTCATCAATATAGCTTGGAGGAAAATTGACAACTGCGCTCGTACTCCCATTCACAAGTTTTGGGTAAATTTGACTACTGCGCTCGAAAAGTTTTGAGTCAAATTTACCCAAATTTGATCAATGCGCTCGTACCCCCATCTCATAAACTACTTGGGTTTGAGTCGAACATCGGTTATCGGAATAAAGGGGGAATAGCCTACGTACGCCGAGGGCATGTTATTATAAAAAGATTTTCCCAATTTGTTTTTGTTTGCTTCTCGTTTAAAAGGTGTCAACTTTGTATTACATTATCACAGGAAACAAACAATATTGACTTTTGACAGTACATGCATCAGGAGTTCTGGACTTCCTGTTGGATCGCACGGCATTGTGGGTAGGCGGGCTCAGAAAAGTGGGCATCGACTTGCAGCGTCGCCATATTGGATTAAATCGAGTGGCTTTGCTTCAGTGACCTTTCGCGCAAAGAAACCATCCTTTTGAGCCGAATTTATACACGTACAGGAATATAGAAAACCAAATCAAAGGTATTTTAAAGGTAAGCTATTGTTTCATTACTTTTTGGCAACGATTTTAGGCTGCAGAGTGTAGTCGATTTGAAATGCTACGAGTATGATTTTTGCTTATTTTATACTTTGACTTATGTCGTATTTCTTTTGTTTTAATGTAGATACTTTGTCCATGGGATTCGGCCACCGAAATTGTGTTGTCATAGGCTGTCCTAACAGTGGACAAAGGCTAGCGAAATGGGCTGCTTCGACCTGTGAGCGTCATGGTTGTAACAATGGCTCAAGCATGTGTGACTGCCAGCCACCCTTCAAATTATTCCCGTTCCCGACAGAAAGGAAGAACCCGAACGCCGATTACAATGGGCAAAAAATATAAGCAGGAACAGTTTGAATGGGACTCTTTGGATGCCTAACAAGGATTCAAGAGTTTGTAATCTACACTTCGTTGACGGCGAACCAACGGCTAAAAACCCAGACCCAACTTTGCAACTTGGTCACAACAAGAAAACGAGAGCCTCCAAACGCTCACCACCAACGCCACGGGATAACTCTCTTGTAGTAATATCCAGAAAACGAGCTAAGCTAGATACATATAGCGATGAAATACCAGTACCTGTTCTTGACCACTCAGCCGACAACCTGGCTTGTGATGGTGTTGAGCTCCAAGACCCTGAGCCCTCTACTTCTATCAGTGATTGTGCTGACATAGAGCATCCGTAAATCATGACCATTGCTATGTCTATAGCTGGTATGAAATTAATGAAAATTCGAATTTTTGCATAAACACATCTTGCTTGAAAAGCAGGCAAGACAAAGAATCAGAGAAAATACAGGAGATAAGTGAAAAAGTGAAGTTGCTGGAAGTTCAACTTGTGGCCAAACAGGATAAGGGATTGAAGCATTCAGATCTGAAAACTAACTAGACTGTAAATTTACTGACTGGTATCCCATCAAAGCCTGCCTTTGACAAATTATTTGACTCTGTGAAAGGATCTATAAAAAAAGTGAGATATTGGAGTGGCCCTAAGAAAACATCCAGAAAAGGCAGGAACTTTAGGAAATCACCAAAAAAATTTGGACCAAAACGGGCTCTTTCTCAAAAGGACGAGTTTCTTTTAGCACTAATGAAACTCCGTTTGGGATCCACCAATGCAGACCTTGGACAAAGATTTGGCATTTCACGCAGTACCGTATCAACTATTTTCAACACATGGGTCAGAATTTTTGCTAGTGAACTGAAATGCCTAATATACAATCCTAGCATGGAAGTAGTAAAGAAAACGCTGCCAAAGAAGTTCAAAAAACCAGGATACTGCAAGGTGCGCCATATAATAGACTGCACTGAAATTTTTATAGAGACCCCAAGTGACCCTGTAATCAGAGCATCAACGTGGTCAGATTACAAGCACCACAATACCGCAAAAATCCTAGTTTCAATCACCCCAAATGGGGCCTTCAACTTCATCTCAGAGGCATGGGGTGGGCGCACCTCAGACGTCCATTTGACAAGGGAATCAGAGTTTTACAACATCCTTGAGCCAATGATGCAGTAATGGCAGATCGTGGATTTACTATTGCAGAGGATCTTTTGCTTCACAAAGCTGACCTTTTTATTCCGCCAGGGAAACGTGGACAAGAACAGTTCACGAAAGTTGATGTACAGAAAACTAACTAAAGACAATAGCTAATCTACGCATTTTTGTAGAACAGGCCATCAGGCGGCTGAAAACATTCCGTATAATCAAGAATGAACTGCCTATCTCTCTTATTGGTAATCTTGATAACATTGTCATTGTCTGTGCTACATTATGCAATTTGTACAAGCCTCTTTGCAAGTAACACGTTTTTTTTTGGCTCAAGATAGAGTAAAATGTGTAATTCACTAGGGAAATTGGAAATTCCGGGGGGGGGTCAATTTGTTGCCTATTTTTTAGTAGATAAACATCCAAAAAACACTACACATTTCATTTGGAAATTCCTTAAGGGTTGAGGGATCGTTTGACAAATAATTCCCTCCATGGTTTGGGTACAGACTTTTTCTGCCTCTTCTGGAATAACACAATTCAAGATGTCAATAGTATGTTTACAGGTTTAGTGAAATTGATTTCCTTGCACTGATAGGATGACATTACCACAAATATGCATAATCAGGGGCTTAGCCATAAGGGGGACTAGAGGGCCTGGCCCACCTTTCTGAAAAGTAGTATATAGTAAATATACTGGACAATCAAGTCCAGAAAAAGCTGGGGCTCCTCCCTTTGAAGCCTTGGGCCCCCTTTGAGCCCCTTTTGACAAAACCCTGGCTACCCCAGTAATTAAATTTGTGTTGATGTCTAATAAGACCAGTAATGAGTGGAGGAAGCAATTTTTTTTATTAACAACTTGACTAATGTTTTCTACTTTTGACGTTAGATATCAAGGATCAAATAAAGCAATGAATATACAATAATACATGTAGTTGTTCAATTATATTGTACAGGCTCCATGAAAATATGATTACCTGTTTATAACATTTTCTCAGTCAGATCCATTTTCTAGGCATTTTTTTAACAATTCATTTTTGCAGTAGTTTCAGGGCTGGTGAAAGACAATCATTATAAAGCCAGGTTAGATTTTACATCACTCAGGTATATCGGCGGCCAAGAGGTCATGCTCTCGCTTTCCTTCACCCACCCATCCTTCAGTGTCAAAAGATCTGGAACTGAGGTTCCGTTTGGCATTATGAGTAATTTTGCCTTCTCTTTTTCGGTAGTAGCAATTCGTTCCTGAGCAGTTGGCTTGATGGCAATGCCCATTTCTGCCGCGGCAAATACGCGGGCTACAAGTTCAGCTTTGGGTCCTGAAACCTTCAAGTCCCGCTTGCGACAGAACTCTTTCAGTTGCTCAGGTTTCCATGTCTGGATAACCTCGAATTAAGGCAGCTCTTCACGACTCATATCACACCTACATTATAACAATATAAATAAAAAGTTAAAACGTATTCACTTCGGCTCCGACTTCTGTCCATTTATTTAGTGAGGAGATAAAAACAAAACAGAACAGAAATACGACTCCTTACCTCTTTGGACCGTGTCACTGGAGTTTCTGTACTCTCGTCTCGAATTCGATTGTGAATGCAAAGAGTATATTCAATACCAAGCGAAACAACTTGAAACAAGCAGAGATGGCGACCAAACAAGGATTTGATGCCCACTTGTCTCAACCCAACTGTATTTTTTATATTCCTGCACGTGTATAAATTCGATCGGCTGAAAAGGAGGGTTTCTTTGCGTAAAACGTCGCCGAAGCCAAGCCACTCGATGTAATCCAATATGGCGACGCTGCAAGTCGATGCCCACTTTTCTGAGCCCGCCTACCCACAATGCCGTGCGATCCAACAGGAAGTCCAGAACTCCTGATGCATGTATCAAACTGAGCCGTATGGGCAAGTATGTTATCATTCAACCCTCTGTTGTTTTCACTGGCGATCAAGCTTCACAGCTGTCAGAACGACTGAACTGAAAACCCAAACAAAGTGGCAGTTTAAGAATAAAGACCTGATCTTCTTTGAAGAGGTACACATCAAGAGAAAGACGCCAAGACGATTAACTCCAAAACTAAAACAAAAGTTTAACTGTCAGTTCTCAAACGGATACCCTCAGATCTGCTAACAATACGAGAAAGGTCTTCAGCTTTGTTTTAAAAGTAGTCAAGGACTTGCAGCTCCTCATATCCTCTGGAAGAGAGTTCCATAACACTGATACAACATATGAAAATGCTCTTTGACCATACGTCTTAAGATTGCATCTAGGTATCACAAGCGAGGATTTGCTAGAGGAGCGCAACTTTCTGGAGGGAATATGTGGAGATAAAAGTTCACGTAAATAAAAAGGCGCCATGTCATTTAACGATTTAAATGTTAAAAGTAGAATTTTAAAATGAATTCGTTCGGCCACTGGAAGCCAATGTAACTCTCTCAGTATGGGTGTAATGCTGTCATATTTCCTAATACCAGTGAGGAGCCGTGCGGCTGAGTTCTGGACATACTGCAACCTCTGAATCTGGTTTTGTGAAAGACCAGACATCAGAGAATTACAATGATCCAACTTAGATGTTACAAATGCATGGATCAGTGTCTCACAGTTCTTGAACGATATGAATTTCCTTATTTTAGCAATATTATGGATTCAGGGTCTTATGAAATCTGATTTCATAAGACCTTGAAGAAGAAATGCCATGCCTCTTGAAATGGATTAAAATGTATACAGTTTCCCTACCGTTTAATCAGCCTTGCTTTTTTTATTGTATCTGATTCTAGTATATTTTTGGCTGTTTAGATCCTTTTCTACAGTATCCGGTACTTTTGTTTTGTTACCGTGGTCCATGTTTATTGTTTATTGTTGCCTTCCAACAATAGTTGATTTTTGTTCGCTAAGAAGCTAGTGACAAATCAGATGCAAAAGAAAATTTTCAAAAATGGATAATCTCAGATTTGCTACTGAAGAATTCACGCTTGCTTGGCAAAAATAAGTTATGTAAGGGCCTATCGCTAAAGGCCCTTGACTTGACAGGTAACAAATACTTTAATGTTGCCACGACAGTAAAACCGTGCACGAAAATCTGTTTTAGGACTGAAGGGGGACATAAGGAAGTTTTTGACAACGCAGCAGATGGATTAAAGAAGCATGGAGAAGACGAAATTACAAACTTAATTATTATTGTTCTCCAGGAGCCGCCTCTATCGCTATTCTTGCTTTCCCGGGCTTGCTTCTATGTCCGTGGTTCTCATCTTTTTTTGGGGGGGGGGGAGGGATTGGAGGTTGGGGGCTGGGGGTTGGGAAAACCCTTTCTTTAGGATAACATCAGCGATTAATCAGTTTGTTTGGGATGACAGAAGGAGTACATTGTATAAAAATGGTTGAATTTCAACTGATCCCATTTCGACGCAAGCAATCGACAATGATCTACCGGGTCGCGTAATAACGTTTATGTTAAAAACAATTTATAGAACGGACGAGCAGGTTTCGGATAATAACAGCAAAATTACTGAATACTCTTAACTCTAGAAAAAAGCTACTGTTTAAGACAGATTTAGAAGGTACTTAACTACTGACAAATCCGAATTAGGCTTGGAAAAAACAAACCGCCAAAAGAAAAACGATATGTGCGAAGGCCTAAGTAACTAAATTTTAAATGAACTTGACTTCACAGGTTACAAAAGCCTCAGTGTTATGACAACCGGAAAACCGTGCACGAATAATTGCCACAGGAGTAGCGGGGCATAACGAAGTCAGTATATAACGCTGAGATATTTATTGAAATGCAAGGAGAAAAAGAAATTATAACTATATTATCCTAACCCTGGTGTTTGGGGGTTCGTGCTTGTAAGCTGCAGCTATCCACATTCTATTTTTGTGTTCATAATCCGATCTGCCGACTTTCTCCTTTTTGTTATTCTTTCATTTAAATTCTCAGCAGTATTTGAAGTCTTATGGATCCTACTCAAACCCATACCGATGTATCTTAGGACATCTTAAGTACCCCTCACTAAAGACCCTGGGATTTCTCCCCAATACGTCCTGAGATCCTGACATAAAGTGAAGCGGCAATTAGTAAATACTTTCAAGGATCCTTGGTATTCAGTGCGCAAATAACTGGCTTTTTCTACTCCCCATGGGTAATTTAAGAAATATTTCGTACAGTTCAACATACTTTGTTTACAAAGACATATCCATGCTGAAGGGGAGCGGGTCCTGTCCCACCCTCTTTAGCCTTAAACGTTAACAGCCTTTTGTATATCCATACAAAGCCTGTTTTGCCGACCTTTCCTGACATTCTCCGGGAAGAATTACGAATGGCATGTACTCATTGGCATTTCCATGGTAAATCCAACATTGCCCGATCTTTCGACGAACTTTTCATTATAAAAATTTCTTTCTTAAAGAAAATTTTACATTGTTAGTTTAGTTTAGCGTCCTCTAAACAACCTTCATGGCCATAGCTTTAATTAATTATCTTGAAGTTATCTGAGTCCTTTCACCCTGTTCCAATAAGAGACTGAAAAAGTCTGGTTTAAATGGGTAGATTTTTCGTTCAGATTAGATTAATTAAGAGTAGATATCTATTAATAACGGATAATGGTGTCAAGTTAAGTGGAACGTTTGAGCTTCTCATAAGCAGAATCATCTGATGTGTCCTAACCAATCAAAGCAAACAAGGAAATGAAATGTAATAGCAAAAGTGAAATATAGACTAAATAAAAACAGATGACCAATCACAGATCAGAAAACAATGAAATGAAATATCAAAGCATAATTAAAACGTATACCTGACACGTTCAGAACGACTTGGTACACGGTACGACATGGCGGTTTAGTACGACTGGAGGTGTAGCTTCGTCATGTTGTTTCTCGTGATCTTTTACATTTTCTCCTTTCAAGGAGCGATTCAGATTGTCGTGTATTCCTACGATAAGATTGAAAACCCTTTGGGTCTGGACCAAAATGGGTAAGTTACTGTTGTTGACTGCAGTTTAACTGAACTATCTTGAATAGATGTAAGGATGGAATTAATGCGTAGCCCAAAATGTACTAGGGAAATACATCACCGTTTCATTTAACAATCCACTAGTGGCTGGTGCTTTCGGTATAAAGTACGACAAAATTGGCTGCACTTTCTAGACAAACAAGTTTGAAATTTTTTCCGTTTTGTTCTGTTTTACTGTGAAGAATCTTCTCATCCAATTTAGTTGTACGTTGTACATTTATTGGCATTTGGCAATTTCAACATGGTAACAAAAATTTCGATACTTTGATGAATCCCTGTCCCTTTAGTGAGGAACCACACCACTACATTGTCAAAACTCAAACAGGAATGGAGATGATCGCAAATTGCAGCTAATTGCTATTTGATCACGTTTGGACAATTTTTTTAATTGCATTAATCTGACTGCGAATTGAGCGATAAAATGTTGCACTTACAGCACAATAATTAGTAGAGATCAGTACTCCATATGATTAAAAAAGGAAAGTCTTCGTCTTTATAACTATAATAAAACGGCTTTATCATACATCAGTAATTTCAAAATGAGTTTTCAGTTCTCAGTCTGTAGCCTAGTTGAGGAATTGAGCATAAAAATCACTGGTATATACAGTAAGAAGAGACGTGACAGATCCGAAAAAAGTGCTGAGTAAAACATCCGTCAGTGCTGTGAGGGATTCGAGTATTACCTTAAATGGCAACGGTTTAAAGCGGTTGTCTGTTTGAGCATGGTTTTCACTTATGTCGCAAACATTTGATAACTCTAGCATAACCGTAAGTGCGAGAGTCCATACAAGCAAGCTCAGGCGAGCACAAAGGATCAAAACGTTTAATCCTTTTGGACCTGATCCCGGGCTAGTTTGACGAGGGAGATTTATCAGTGGTTTAAATATCAGCGATTGGCCAGCACCCCTAAACCTATGGCAATTTGCTTTTGGGTCTCGATACGAGGACACCCAAATGAGTTACCCTTTCGGATGTGCTCATTTGGAGCAAAGAAGTGAGAAAGCTTCTCAAACGTTGAGGTGGTCATGTGAAAATGCCTCCTGAACAGTCTCCATAGCAGCGAGACAGGACCGTGTTTTCGAAATATCTGGTTTCACATCTTTGCCAAATTCCGCTAAGAAAAAACACAACAGCGTAAAATTGTAACAAATTCAGCTTCCTCAAAGACCTGGAGAACAGTTTTCAAAAAAAAGTGTTAAAAAAGTCGGCAGAGTGTTGCAAACTAAATCCCCCTTATTGTTTACATCAGCCTTCTAACTACTCGGATTCCATTTTTTCGAGGGAATCTCGTTTTGTTTTTTGGTAAATAACCTCACGCTGGCTTGTCTATTGGACCGGACAATTTCCGAAATAAACGGGAAGGTCTTGAAAAGTAGTCAAAAATTACCAATTGGTGTATCACAACAGGAAAATGTGTCCCATTTGCTATTTTTCTACCAGTTCCAGCCTTGCGCCAATTGTCAAACTAGTTCCAGACTCTCTCTTTAAATTAAAGTGAATTGCACAAATGGTACATGCCAATCTAGTACCGAATTTCCCATTCGCCGAGAGCTTTTGCTCGTTATTTGCACAAACCGTGGACCAACGTGGGTTTCCACAAACGGAGATTAATGGTTCACTTAGACCACTGACGAAAAGAAGACAATTAAGCGAAATCAATGTGTGTGTTTGATGGATAGGCTATTTGAAGAACATGCGGAAGACACTTCCTCATTACAATGTAGTCCAAACAAAGCGAGTAAAAATATTCCGGGCGCCTCTGAAGTTGATACCGCAAAACTTTTAGAAATTCACTTGGTCTCTCTGAAATACATTAAATAAAGTCCAAATTAAATGCAATGTGTGTCTTACCTGATAGGCGGATCATGCAACAAGTGGCTTTCAAAAATGTATGCCAATTTCATTAAACCTCGGTGTCAAGTTCTCGAAAATGGCTTAACCGGCTTAAAAGCTTTTCATGCTTGACTAAAAATAAGAAAGCGCATTTCTGTGTCCTATTTATAGAAAGAAGAGCCTTGCCTCACTTGGGAACGTTTGGCCAATTCCGCGCCAGTTTGAGAAATGTTTCCTTCTGAGGATTCCCATTGGTTAGCCCTTTTACATATTCAACTTTTAAAATATTCTTTATTTTACTGAACGCTTCTATTTAAAAATGTTTTGTTAAGAAATGTCATGTTTGAGAGATTCCCGCCATTAAAAGTCAGATTCTTCTTGATCTTCTTTTCCTCTCCTTGGAGATATCCACAAGATTCTACATTCCCTTATTTCATACATTTTCTCTTTTAGACACCAGCCTTTTATAGAGCAAAAAATCCTCATTTGAGACTTAAGATTATCATTTAACAACACAGTTTCGAACTTAAAGCGATTCTCAAAAAAAAAAAGGAAGGAAGTTCAAAAACTACAAAGAGATAGGAATGATAGAAAATACAAGATTCATGAAGATTAGAGTGGAATCATGTCAAATAATACCTGCATAAAGATGTTGAGTGTTCAGATAAAGGTATTATAATGACTTTGGTTTCTCCAGGTGCAAGTGAAATGTCCCTAATAACGTGAGCAAATTAAACAGATAAATGAATAAAGTTCAAATGAGTCTGCATTTCTTCCAAAAGCCTGACCCCCATCTTTTTCCATACCGCCCTCAGCTCATGGGCCCGCCGAAACGTTGCTTGGTCGCAGCTTGTTTACATAAAATGTTTGAAATCATATTTTAAGTTAGACTCATCGGTGAGTGGAATTAAACATCTCCGCAAGGCAAGGAGTTGCTCTTGACCTCTCTTCTTTATTGTGTTATTATTATTATTATTATTATTATTATTATTATTATTATTATATATTTTTTTGCAGACTCCATGTCTGCAACAGGCCAACTTATCAGAATCAGCGTTACGTTATAACTGTTCAAGACCACACATACTCGTACTATACTACAAGCTGCGGTGCGTTCGGTTGGTCTCGGTGCGGTAGATCAAGGTAAGCGACAGGTTGTCTAAGTATTCAGTTAATGACCATCTGCTCACTGATTAATAACCATTCATTAATTTTGTTAAAATAAGGTAAATTGTTTGAACCAAGGAGTTGCAGTACTCTGTCTTTGGTGTGATGCTTTGGATGAGGGTTTTTCTGTTATGGACTGTTGTTGGTAACAATATTAATTGGTGTTTCGGCAACCTGAGATGAAATAATGTTCAGTCAGTCAAGGGTTTATAAAGTAATCACATCTGATCAACCACAAGAAAAGGCAATAGCTTAATACCCATAAGTTCTATTGGCAGAAATAGGAAGCAGGGCGAAAAAAGTTAATTGCGTCACCTCTGAACGTAGTACAATGCCTTGCCAACCACAAATTTAGCTGTAGTTTAAAACTTTATCTTAATTACATTCGAAAGTCACAGAAATATTGCAAACAGATAACAACTAAAGCAAACAGGATAGTTGACGACGCTTTTTCTTTTAGAAAATTGTTATACTGAGAAGAACCAACGAAGAAAGAATACATGCAAGTTAATTCAGTGAAGACAGCAAGATTAATTTTTTTTATTCTCAGCTCCAACTTTTTTCTGGTTCAGCGTCGCTAATCCATGTTTTGTTCTATTAATGACTTCAAAGAAAGGTAACAAAGATGCGTTATCAAAATGCACTACGAAAGATCCTTGTGAAAGTCATCTATTGCTGCCTGGGATGGCACAAAGATTACTCCTGGTCCACAGACTGTAAGAAAGGTACATTATAATTATTTCACATTGATAAAAGGGTATCTGTTCTGCAGTTGGTTGTTTGTTTGTTTGGTTGGTTGGTTGGTTGGTTGCTTGGTTGGTTGGTTGATTGGTTGGTTGGTCGGTTGGCTGGTTGGTTGGTTGGTTGGTTGGTCGGTCGGTTGGCTGGTTGGTTGGTTGGTTAGTTGGTTGGTTGGCTGGTTGATTGGTTGGTTGGTTGGCTGGTTAGCTGTTTGGTTGGTTGGTTGGTTGGTTGGTTAGCTGGTTGGTTGATTGGTTGGTTAGCTGTTTGGTTCGTTGGTTGGTTGGTTGATTGGTTGGTTGGTTGGTTAGTATCTTGGTTGGTAGCTTGGTTGGTTGATTG